>JAECUM010093211.1:0-189260 GCA_016617855.1 Megalonaias nervosa
GTATGTCAAAAACCAGGCTATCTGGAGTGCGCCAAGGTAACCCGATTGCGAAGATCTCCAAATAAAGTATTTCCTCGATACCCCGTCGGCGAACCGGCAACAACGGGTCACGGTCGATTTGCAAATCAAGCCCAACCTTTAGAGTAACTTATCATCATTAAAAATTGCAATAAAACTAGGGGCTTCATATAAACATTACCATGGTACCGGTACTTGAATATATGGTTGGAAAAGCCTAAGGGCATATTAACGGAACAGGCCAACAACAGAAGAAATTGTGGCGTTTTATAAGAAAAAGAATATTTTAATTAAGAAGCAAAAGTTGAATATATCATATAAATCAAATATATCGTCGTCAGCATCACAACGTACAGAATGACAAGTGGGCGGACAGTCACAAACTACAAGGATGCAATTAGGAGTACAGTCTTAACTATGACAGTGCTTCCAGAAAATGACATCATTTCTGGCATAGACACCATATTGGGTACAACGGGGACATACATGTGACAGGAAAATGAAAAAATTCATTTAATTAAATGGCTACATTAGTATTTATGATCAATTCTGTGCGCTAAATATCACAAAATAAAAGAAAATGGCAATGATTGCAACACGTTTGTTCCATATCATCAAATCGGTAAGGCTCTGGACAATACCTGCATCATATAAGAAAACTATAATTTAGTCAGGCTCACCTCAAAACCTTAAAAAGGCAAGCAAGAACGCTAAACAAAGTGGAAAATGATCAATTTTCAGGACCCGAAAACTGCGCACCAATTAGGCGACGCTTCGCTGTAGGGCTCGCCAATTTCCGTTTTGCATGACTGTACCCTGGTACACTGGAGGACACTGTGTTTACAAGTTCAGTAAAGTACAAAGTTGCAAGCTGAGGTGATTTTAATTGACCCCATGATCAGTTAAGTGTGGATATGTTAGTGGTCGGATCTTGACCATTTTCATTCGGAAACAATTGTATATTGCAATGAGTGTTTGAGTGAAAACCCCCTGCTAATGCCACCATTCACTGAACAGGAGTAGTGATAAAAAAATATCGAGACAGTCACTGGTGCCATGTTGGATCTCAGATGGGTGACATTTTCATTCTGACCCATTTACTGTGTATGTTGCTATAGTGTTATTTATATTTAATTGGCGTTGTGATTTACCTTTGTCCATAACTGAGGGTAGAAGATGAGCCTACTTAATTTTTTGGGTAAACAGCACATTACATTTCTAACTCTTGTCTATGATCTTAGATTATATATTACGATTATTATTATTTGATGGTAAACATGTTAATGTGGTCTTTTGACCTTGAAGGTTCTAGAAGGGAGCTTGTTTATGGTAAATGACCCTCATCCTGGTTCTGTTATTGTGTCTTATTTGTATATAAGGGAGAAGTAAACATACATTCTTTATTCCTATCTTATCATCAGTCTTTTGAGGAATTATTATTAGTTATGTTCAGTTTTAATTAGAGAGGATTTATTTATTTAAATTATTCATTAGAATTACAAAGTGCTCATCAATACTTTTCGGACAAAATCATTATTTTGGGATGATTGTGAATTCAGTCAAGGACATTTTGGATTATTCATTGTGACACATCAAGACTGTAAGTATATCAACACTATTCCAGGTTATTGGTACATCACCACTTTCAGAATTGGAATTCGTTTGGAACACCACTGGAATTCAGTAGGAATACTCTTTTTTTTTTCAGGAGAGAACTCTGATGACTATTATGGATTTAATTCACAATACTGGAAGTTCTTTTTAAATTTTCACTTTGTATTCTCGGGAAATACGTTACTTTTTGAATTTTACAAAACATTTTGGTTTCGTAACAATGGTATTGTAGTAAAACTCCATGCTAATACGGCATTCTAAACATTTGGCGTAGCGATAACAAGATTTTCAAGATATCCACGATGGTGGTCTTTTTGGATATCTGAGGGGTACCTTTATCACTTATGAATAACAATACATAATATGTTTTTCAGCGATTTGTTTGCTTGTTAGTTTTGGGCTAACTCCATTTTTGAGCGCATGATACATTGCATCTGGTGGAGGAAGAACCCGGTAAAATCCCGGTAATTACCACTCATCCATGGGAAGCTACTTGAACGCTTTTAAACATAGCAACGTTTACCAAGCCCGAGACTCGAACCCGCGCTGACTGAGGCGAGATGACTGTAATCGGTAAATACGAGCGCTTTAGAATACTCGGCCACCCGTGGACCCCGTTGTTCAGTGCAAACCCAATGTTAATATAGCAAAAACAAGATTTTCAAGATGGCTGCCGCGGTTCCATATTGGCTGTCAGAATAAATAACATTTTTATGAAGAACCAACCAGCCATCATAAGAAGTCTTTTAGTTAAAACCCGATACTGATACGACCATCCGTTCATGATAGCAAGTGGTAACAATATTTTCAAGATGGAGCAAGTTACGGTCACATTTTAAGTACAGTAATTTATGTAATGGCCTGTAACACAAGTTTATAAAATTTTTATGGCGAGGTACTGAATTATGGAGATAAAGAAATCATGCAATTGCTACTAGAGTCGCCACAGGGTTTCGGTGCATTTCTCAAGATAATGAACTTTTATAGTCGAAGAGTCTGCTTACCTCTCCTATGGACATTAATGGTCCTAATTTAGGAGAAAGTATTTCAATATTGAATGAAAAATAAATATTATAAAACAGGATCTGATTATAAAAAAATTACAATAGCTAGATAGCATGTTCTTCATCCCATACCCTGTGGCCAACAAATCGAGTGTGAACTGCATTTAAATGGTAGCCTGATAATTTTCCGATTGATAAAGAATTTATCTTGCAACAAACTGAACTTCTAAATTTGATTGATGCTTTTTATTTATGTATACTGAGTGACCTAAGTCATTCTAATTTTCTTTTCCTGTCAGCCAGTCATCTTCCTTTAATTATTTTCCATTGTTTCTTAACAATTGGATCAGTCAGTTGCTACTAGAGTCACCACAGTGTTAGGGTTCATATTGTGATACGTATTTTTGTCTTGTATACTGCATTTTTATCATTCCTAGCATGGTGCTACCTCTTGTACTTAGATGTCTATGTATAATACTTGTAAAGGAGAGGACCCTTGATAAGTTGTGAAAACGTGTGATCCAGTCCCATTGGTCTTCAATAATACAGGCAATAAATCGTTGAAATTAAACATGTATCATCAAAACAAATGTTGGATTTTACAAAATTAAATTATAATTACCTTTTAAGTTAATAATTACATTAGATACTGGCTGTAAATTATTTCCTTTACTTGTTTGCACTGAGGACTCGTGGATATGGCTCAAGAAAAATCAATGTTGTGTACTCTCGTAGCAAGTTGTTGTTACGTGTTTGACGCCATTTTGGTAGTAAGAGAAAACAAGGATTCTGGCTCAAAACCCCTATCCCAGGTCCCAACCACCTCCAAACAAATACATATTCCCACCCCATGGACCCACCAACCCTGGCCAACAATTTCTTTTCTTCTAAAAATGACGATAAGGTTTCTGGCTAAAGTTTATTTCATTGATTATTGCATTATTGTTACATAAAATTGGCTTATATCATTGATTAGGGAGGATTAAAGGCATTGTTTGAGATTATTTTATTTCTAAAGTTTAGATAATTTCATACCCTATCATCACCATACTTTTTTTTTGATAATTTATTTCATACTTGCTAACTCTCATTGGTAAAATATCTATTAACATACTGTAAATAATACGAAACTCTCGTATTAAATCGTTCATATCATACTTATACCTCGCAAATAAGATCGTATCTGATCAAGCAATTTTTTATAAGTGATACTTTTGCAGACACTTTTTTGTCTCAAGTCGAGGCTAAATTTTTTTACACGCTGTTGCGAGAGAAACACCAACACCTGATACTATTAACAAAAACGGATTTAATGATGCTCCACTTGAAATTATACCAGAGCCAGTCATTAGCAGTGGTAAATATGATATTACTCGAAGTATTCTACTATAAAACTTGTAACATTGTTTTACACATCAAAGTGTTTTTTAATGATATTATCTGTAATATTGCATTAGAGCGTCAACATCCTGTTTTGGAATTTCATCTGAAATATGACTGAAATCGATGATCTGTTTTTTTCATTATATAATATTTGCTTACAATTTTTATATGAAAGTAAAAGTTCTAGCACCAACAGTTGAATCAAGAAACTCACGAAATTTATTATTGTTAGAATCAGCTATAAAATCTCTATACTTGTCATAAACATCTGATGAAGTATCTCTATATCGATCATCTGTTAGCATCTCATTTTTCTTTAACCAACTGTAGGAATCAAACGTGTTTTTTACTTCACGTTCATACAAAACCTGTTTTATTTACCAAATTACCGTATTCTCTTTCTGTTTCATCATTAAACCCGAGTATCCTGCTTATTTGATCCAACGTAAAATTTTTGAGGACAAGATGCTGTCTGATAATTGCGTATGCGAATATAAATTTTTTTATCATTACTTTTCGGAGTATGTCTCTGTTAAATTGGATAAGACCTTAAACAGAAACTACTTTTAACATTATTTTTTCGTATAGTTTCGTGAGTATTTTCTCGATTTCATTGTAATAATTTCGTATTGACAATTGTCTAGAGCGTTGGAGCGATGGAAGTGGAACATCATCTTCATCACTGATTCCATAGTAGAAATTAGATATTTCTCCAAACCTTATTAGTTCGATTTGTTCAAAAAACTTTTCTCGATCAACATGGTTGAGATCATCGATTTCCTCGTTAAGATTTTTGATTACCTCTAGAGATTTGTTAATAATAATCGGATCGAATTCGGGTTTTTTACGTATCATTGGTAAAATTGTGTTCGAGTACGCTCTAATTATTAACGTTATATTTACTGATATACTAGCGATTTTAACTAGAGTTTTCTTGTCGTGGTAGTACATACCGAGATACCTAAAAATTTCTCTTTTTTAAAAACTATCGTATAACTCTTTGTTTCTTTTTGATTTTGTTGTTTTAGATACCGCTAGTTCGTTGAGACGATCATGATTATCGTTTATTCGTTTTCCTTCCAGCGCTCTTTCACCATAAGCTCGTGCTTTTATTAGATCTGATTGAATTATTGTATCAATATTTTCCTTGCTGAGCTCGAGCAATATTTTTTAAAAAATAGTTTTAACTTGCGCTTGTTCTTCACGGCAATCATCGGGATGACAGTATTTGTGTACTATATCAAAATTTCCTATTGCTTCTATTAGTTGTGGTCCTCGGATATGCATAACGCGACGAAAATTATTTTCACTTTCTGATAATGTTGGATCATTCATTGAATTAATACTAAGATTTTTCATAATTCGTATTTTATCTATTGCTTGTGATTTATTGATATCGTCTGTAAATGAGCTGGGTTTTAAAATTAAGTTGGGGTTAAAAATATTATCATAACATTCTCTCGCAACGATTATAATTGGTAGTCCTGACATTTATTATATAATATTAGATTAAATTTAATCGTCGAGCGTGTATATTTGAAATGCTGTTAATCCCGGAAACGGATCTTCAGCAGCGACAACATAAATTCGAAAATACAAGTACTTGTTAACGGTGTTTTCAGTTGGAATTGTAAAGTATTGTCTTGTTGAAATATACGTGTTTTCTGCACTATATAATATTATCCAGTTGATATCATCGTTTGATCCCTCCAATCGCCAATTATAAATTCGCCCAACACTAGAGTTTAATCGACCGCGCAGATGAAATTGCCAAATAGCGACTGCAATGGGACATTTAATTTTAATCCAAAAATCTTTATTTTCTCCGTTAGTTGTCGATTCTTGTCTATCAGAGAATGCGTAATGAGGTTAATTTTCAGGATAATGTGTCGATGCGCTTACCTCAAACCCAACACGGTTATCAGTTGCCTTAAAAAGTGTTGGAATATACCCAACATTATTTTTAGTTCGTTTTATACCAACACTAGATAGACTATCAACATACACCTTATTTGTTAGATCATTAGGGTTAACTGGAACATATGTCGTTGTTATTTTGTTATTTCTCATATTTATGTTACCTGACATTGGTCCACCGGATCGTTTTAAATACGGGGTGAGTTCTTCTTTTAACTGAGCGTAACTATATAGCATCAGTCTCCTTAGCTGGTGGTGAGGTTGTCGGTAATCCAGTTATTTTTGAGTTATTGTTCATTATAAAGTTACCTGTCATTGTGTCGCCAGCTTTATTGATCTTGTTATCGTCAATAGATTTTAGTTGCTCATAGCTCACCGCTTGTGTACTATCAACATTTGCTGGTGGATATACGGTCTCCAACCCAATAATTTTTTACTCGACATATTAATATTACCTGTAACCGTTCCACCGGTTTTATGAAGCTTGTTATTATCCACATACTTCAACTGTAAATAACTTACCGTTTGGGTTTGATTTAAGTTTGCTGGCGGATACGCTGTTTCCAAATTTATTATTTTTTTCCCTGACATATCTAAGTTACCGCTTAAAGTTCCTCCTGTCAGTGATAGTTTGTTATTATCGATCGTTTTTAGTTGTGAGTAACTTACCTCTTGAGTAAGATCGACCTTTGGTGGCGGATAATCTACTTCTAAACTAAGTACTCTCTAATTCAACATTAATAAATTACCTGTCACTGTATCACCGTTTTTATTTGACTAATGATGATGTATCAGTTATTATTGGTTCGTCAGCGGAAACAGATCCTGTAAGTGCTGTTCCAAACTTTGTATAATAACTCATATTATATAAAATATATAACATAATTGTATAACAATAATGGCGAAGTCAAAGATATTAAATTTTGACACCGAATGATTAATCAAACATAAACATAATAACGAACTTCCAGATTGTCATTATCTTATTGTTGGTCGTACAGGGTCTGGTAAAACAAATTTATTATTAAATCTCTTACTCAACGATAACTTTAACTACGATAAGGTATATATTTACACAATTAACCCACAACAGGATAAATACGAATTATTGAGCGAGTACAATGATAAACTTCGTGATGAGCTTGGTGCTGGCGAAGACGTATTTACGATCAAACAACCAGAGGAGTTAATTCCAGTTGATGAACTTGATTCATCCGAGCATAAAATAATTGTATTTGACGATATTCTGCTAAACAACGAGGAGATGAATAAGATTAAGTCGTATTTTTCATTATCGCGTAACAAAAAACGTATTTCAATTTGTCTCGCGCAAGGGTTTTACAACGTTGGCAGATTTATTAGGCAAAATACGGGATGTTTTATACTGTTTCCCGGACTAGATAATGTTGATGTGAGAAATATTGCAAACGAGCAATGCGGTGATGTAACAAAAGATAAATTTATTGAACTATATTATCAAGCGACAAAAGACAAATACAATTTCCTTTTATTTGATAAACTAGCGCGTGATCAAACTAGATGTTTCGTTGTTGTATCGACATATTTGTATAGACAAATTTTGTAGTGCGCATAAAAAATAAACAATGGACAAACATCAACAAAAAATTGAATTACTAAAAAAATTATTACAACTCGAGCTGCTTTTAAGAAAAAAGCGGAAGAAGCTCGTCGAGAACAAGTTCAAGCAGAAGAAAAAGCCGCTAGTTTCCTTAAACCTGTTACTGAAGCAGTACTTGGCAAACAACCAGAAATATCTGCGTTATCTCCAGAGGAACTAAAAAAATTACAAGAAAAAGGTTTGTTACGTTTACTTGGAGAAAGATCAAAAGAGGAAACTAAAAAAATTGCAGAGGAACTTGTGAGTGCCATTTCTGATCCTTTTGCACGACAATCCGAATTTGAGAGATTAATAAATAACCCCCATGAGCTTCAACGAGCAATAGTAACATCAACAATTAATCCGGACGAGTGAAAGAATTTGATAGAAGATGTGTGAAAACAAACTAAGAAATTAGCTGAGGAACAAAAAAGAAAACTGAATCTACCATAGAAGTAATGTCTCTTCAAGGAAAGATAAAACTTTACAGAAAACAAGCTATGTCAAGAATAGATGATTCCGAATATCTTGAGTTTATTAAAAAAGATCTGACAGAAGACAAAATTAACGATCTTAATAACATTCGGAAATGGTCTAATGATGATTACGATAAACTATGAAAAATTTTAAACGATAAAATTAATGATTCTTTTATAGTTGAAGAAGCGCTTAAAAAGCTAGCACAAATAGAGAAATGTTGGCTATGCTGAATAAAATGAGGGAAGGAGTTATTGCTGAGGTTTTATATACGACAACAACACAGTACAGAACTAGATCAAAAAATTATGATAAATCATGGAATTTCAACAGACTGTTTGATCAGTATGAAAATAAATGAGATATAAGATTACCGGAGGAAAGAGAAACCACTGGATCTGGCGTTCGAATGTTTACATCAAATATTGAAATAGTTGATAGACTATTGTTATTAATATCATCTAAAGAAGCTGGTAATAAAAGCACTGAAATCAACAACAAAATTATTGATATACTAGATCATCTTAGATCGAGCGGATTACTGACATTATCCGAGTACGAAATTTTAAACAGCGATCTTATCTAACAACTTTAATATAAATGTCAACAACATTATTACTCGACTCGTCACAAACAACGAGTGACAGCGCAAACTTTTCTGCCCACTATAATCCGCCAATAGTACGAGATCCTAGTAAACAGTACGAAATCGGACTGATTTCTGCTACGGTATGGCATTCTATGGCAAATGTCAAATTAAACGCTAATGATGACTTTACATTTAATCCTGGTGCTTGGGTATCAGTAAAAATACCACAGGGAAAGTATAATGTAACTGATCTCAACAAAACGATAAGAGAGCTATAACAAAATACACTGCCGCAGACAATGTTGAACTGACTCCAAACTATAATACGCCACGAGCCAGGATCACATTAAAAAATAATTTGATAATCGATTTCTCACCAGCGACTAGTATCGCATCATTATTAGGCTTTAAAAACCAACAATACGGCAGCATGGCAGAACAAAGTGTATCATATGACGGAGATCTGCCAGTCAACATAACACAAGTAAACACAATATTGATTAATTGCTCTATCGCATCAGGGTCTTACTTAACCAAGGGTAGTCAAGGTCAAACAATCTATAGTTTTTCACGAGATGTCCCGCCTGGGTCACGGATGCGAATTACTCCTCGGCAGATAATATATATATCCGATTACTCCTGAAAATCAAATAACCAGCAAAACAATGCAACTAACAGATCAATCAGGACGACAAATAGATCTTAACAATGAAATTGTCACGTATTACTTGCACCTATGCGTTGCATAGGCGCGTAATAACGTAATTGTCGCGCATAAATTTTGTAAACCTAATAACAAAGCTGAGCTGAGACAAAAAAAGTTTATAGAAGAAAAATTGTAGGTGGATTTTTTGGAAATATATTTACAAAAATAGCTGAAAACATCCCAGGAATTCCGCGTAAATTAGCACCAATTGCACTTGACGCAGGTAAAGCTATTGTTAGCACTGCTGGCACTGCAGTAGGACAAAAGATTGCTGATAAAATTAAAGGCAGCCCGCCTTCAACGATGCCTTCAGCATTGAAAATAAAACGAGCAATATCAGACATTGCACCAACAAAAGAAACAGAACGAGCTATGATAGCTACAACAAAAGAGGTAATATGCAAACTTGTAAAGAAAACAAGACAAATAATAACACCAGCTGCTTTTTAGTTGCTGTAATTTTGTGTGCCACACAATTTTGTGTGGATTATAAAATAAATAATGTCAGTTAAACATTATCTCAATCTTGCCGAAGAACATGATACTGACGACACAGTGACAGAATTAAAGTACGTTGAGTATCTAGACGAAAACTCAAACGAACCAAATAAAGCTGGCGTCAGAACTTTTAACACAAGATATGAGGATGTATTTCTATTGCCGCATAAGTCGGTGTTAGAAGTGCGTGGCTAAGTGCTAACTGCGATAGGCGGTGATATTGCAGCTGGTAAAGAAATTGCACTTGTCAATAACGGTTGGAATTTATTTAAAAGTGCACGGTACCAACTGCCAATCAGACCCTGGAAGATATTTCAGTGCACTTGCCTATAGCAAGTACAATACTTAACATCGTCTCGTTCAGCGATGATTATTCAAGATCAGTGGCCACAAATATGATGTGGTTTAAAGATACTGGACTTGGGACAGCTGTTTCAAGCGAGTTTCGCACTGGTGCTGGCGCTCCTGCTGCAGATAATAATAATTTAATTGCTAATCCCGCTGGTAATGCAGCTGGTGATATTGGAGACGCAATAAGATTAGCTACCACAAGATTGCGACGACAGGAATATAACGAGGGATTTGCCAGACGAAAAATATTTGCCGCAGAATCTCGCCAAATAACAATGATGCTTTCGTTAAGTACAATATTTGGATTTTGCGCGAATATAACAAAGTTTTTCGCGGAATAAAGCATACACTTATTTTAGATCGAGCTGATCAAAACGATTGTATAATGCACGCTGATGGAGTAGCTGAAGGACAGTTTGCTATTACAAGATTAGCACTGTGGATGCCACTAGTTGTCCCATCTGTAGCTAAAACGATGAAACTCGAATCATTATAGACGGCGTACACGAAAAAAATATATTTTCAGCAAAACAGAATTTACCAAACAGCAATTCCTAACGCAACTGATTACAACTGGCGTGTTACAACTATGTCAAGCGCACAATTACCTCGACATTTGTTCGTTGTATTTCAACGACAGGCACGTCGTACTGATCAAGAAATGAACAACTCCGTATTTGATAACCCTGATGTCAGACGAATCTTAGAAATAATTCTAGACAATATCCCGAACGTGCAATCGAATGCAATTTTGCCGTGGACGTCACTAGAAACATATCTCGGCTGTACATGTACCTTATGGAGGCTATTCAAAAATATCAGGACGCAGACAGTGGGTCTCAGATATCAGTAGAAGAATTTCGATCACTGTATCCTATCTTTTATTTTGACATATCAAAACATTCCGAACGAGTTATTGGATCGACTGTTGATATTGAGATCACTTGGACGCTTGGCGTACTGCCAGCCGAACAGTATAACGTATATGCGCTAGTTGTCAGTGATAGGTTCTTGACAATTGATGCAACCAAGGGAAGAATGACTGTACAAGTGTGATTCGTCTGCAAGTATTATGTGACGAACAAGTATAAGCAATGAAAACGGATTACACAACCAGAGAAATATAACGCCCGGCCAAATTAAAAAATTATCAGCAGCGGTTGCCAAACGTAATTCTGTTTCTCTAATGATTTCCCCAGAGACAGTGTTTCTAGGGACTGACAAAGTCGCCGCAGTGAAAGTAATGTTGACGCAACAGCAAATCAATAAACTTAATCGGGGAAAACCGTTTATCCACTGCACAAATAACAGCGATGTTAAAACACGGTGGTTTTCTTGGACCAGCATTTTCTGTAATAGCTAGCGCAATACCAAAAATATTACCAGTGTTAGGAACACTTGGACTAGCGGCAGCATCAGGGGCATTATCTGGAGCAACTAAAAAAGCGGTATCCGGCGATGGAATCGCCGGAGGCGGTATCAAACAAATTTATCGTGACAAAGTCACTGTGTGACAAACATCAGTCAACGGAAAGTCAGGTAATGACAGTTATTTACTTATCTCAAGCCTCGAGTGTTTGGCAAATCACCACATTTTTCATAATATATATTGATAAATGTGGCGATTCGCCATCAATTTCACAAGCAGGGGGATGTCAGTAGTTTTATGTAACAATAAAAAATAAAATGCCAGCCAAAGCGACAAAATCTAAAAAAAAAGAAAACGATGACGAAGCGTCCTCCAGCGCCAAGAAAAACAAAACAAGGAGGAATTATTCCTTTCGCTCCACTTTTAGCGGGGTTAGCAGGCAGTCTAATTCCAAATCTGTTAGGGATAGGACGTGGAATGACTCTACCAGGCACCAGACGCCGTTGAGAAATTTTGATATAATTGAAAAATTGAATGACATTGTCGGATTTCGCGGAGTATACTCTAAAGACGAATTGGATAATATACCAGCAGGCGGTTCGTGTATTGTAAATATACAAAACTTCAATGATGGATCTGGCACTCACTGGGTTGCTGTCTACGATAATAATTATTTTGATTCGTTCGGACTTCCTCCGAGTGATCTTATAAAAAAATATATTTTAAAAAATTTAAAAAAATAAATTACTCGTCTAATCAACTACAGGCGATTGGAACATTCGCCTGTGGTTATTATTGTATTATGTTTATCCGACAGATGTCCCGGAGTGAAAACTCCGGAGATCCTGATTTTTTGAAGTTTATTTTGCAATTTGACAAGAAAGCTTCTCACGCAAACGATGAGATTTCAGTTAATTTTATCTAAACTTACAAATATAAAAATGTCAACATACCGTCTCAAATGTAAAACTAAAACAGAGAATAAAGATGAGACAACGAAAAAAAACTTTAAAAAAATAAAAGAATAATGTTAAAAAGTGTTTGTGCTGTTTGTGGTAGAAAAAAAAGTATGTTTCTGAAATCTACATCTACGATGAAATCGTTGGCAGCTGGAGTTATTTTAGTAGATGATTAATTGACGAAGGTAATTATCCACTGGTTTTTATTTTTGGTCCGATTTTTTATTTTTTGAGGATCAAACCTCGAGGGGGTTAACGGGAATTTAACATTAGAAAATAAAAAAATCAATTTTTCTGGTCTTCGTCCAATTATTTTGTTGATTTTTTGCCTGAAATCTCTGAAAAATTGTGGAAAATCTTTGAAAAATTGTGGAAAAAATGGATGAAGACCAGAAAAAATCGATTTTTTGATTTTTCAATGTTAAATTCCCGTTAACCCCCTCGAGGTTTGACCCTCAAAAGATCTGAAATATATCTGATTTTTCTTTGATTTTTTAACTATCTTCCCTTAAAATACAGGTAAAATTGGTCAGAAAACACTAAAAAAAAAAAAAAATGACCCAAAACAGCATGTTTCACAGAATTTTTCGGATGTTATAATAATATATATTTTTTGCTGACAAATATTTTGTCGACGATTAAAAAATAAAATTAAATGTAATTGTGATTGTGATAAAGATCTTTGTATCGAACAAGATAAAATTGTTACGTACTGTCAATCATGCAATCGCCGTGAAGTAATTGGTGGCAGCGGTATTGACGTCCACAAATTTATTGGAAAATTATCGAAACCAAAAGGAGGATGGACATTGCCTGGCCACAAATATACCGGGCCGTACAATCCACTAGACAAACAGTTAGACGAAAACGATAATCCATTACCAGAACAAGAGCCTTATAATCAAGTTGATGCAATAACAATGCGTCATGATATTTGTTATCGTGATAATGAGCAAGATAAGCCTGGCTATGATAAGGTAATGCTAGATGAACTACATGATATGAAACCTGTAAATATGAGAGAACGATTTGATAGAAAGTTAGTTCAAGGAATGATAGGAACAAAATAAAAGTTAGGTCTTGGAAAAGAATTTTATGATGATCTTGCATCAGAATTACCCAAACCAAAAAAAAAAGTTTCCTAGACACAAGGTTGTCGAGAACGCCGTTGATGATATCTGGGCAATAGATTTAGTAGATATCTCAAATCTTGCTAAATTTAACGATAATAAGAAACACTTGTTTAACGTTATTAATATTTTTAGTGTACCCGTTTCGGACAGAACAGGAACATCGATGACTGATGCGTTAAAACAGATAATAACAAGTACGGAAATAAAAACAAATAAAATTTGGACTGATCACGGAGCAGAGTTTTTTAATAAAACATTTGAGCAGTTTTTGGAACAAAACAACATTAAAAAATATGCTACAGGAAACGAGGGAAAACGCGTTGTCCTTGAAAGATTTAATCGTACACTAAACGAGCTGATACATAAACATTTGACAGCTAAAAACACAAAAAGGTATATTGATGATCTTTCACAAATTGTTGATAGATATAATAACACAAAACATTGAACTATTAAAATGTCACCAAATGACGCAATTAAAAATCCAATATTGGCGAATGAAAATATCTACCGGCGACATAAATATAAGGTAAGTGATAGAGTTCGAATTTCTCTGACAAAAAAGTATTTGAGAAAGGATTTACCCCAAACTGGACTGAAGAAGTATTTGTAATTGATAAAGTTTTAATGACAATACCCATAACATATGCGCTAAAGGATCTAGCAGGAGAATCAGTGACTGGTAGTTTTTACGAACAAGAATTACAAAAAAACTGAACAAGGTGTTTTTGTTATCGAACGAGTAATTAAAAAGCGTGGTAATAAAAGCCCTGTCAAGTGGCGCGGTTATAGCGATAAATTTAATAGTTGGGTACCAACCAAACAAATTATAAAATAATGTTTTTGTAGATTTCCTCGTACTTACGTTCGACAGATTTACATTTTATTGGCTCACATAACGATATCAAATATCGTTGGCGATCGTCAGAGATCGTCATTAGGTCAAATATCTTGACAAATATAAAATCGAATTTTATATTTTTCTGTCGCTCTGGAATTCTAATGTTTAAAAACGGTTTTATCAGCCGCCAAAACGACTTATTCTCGTCTACTGTAAAATTAAATTTTATATTTTTTGTGATATGATATTTTACATTATATCGACCAGTTGTCGGCCTTTCATATTTTTTCTTATCCCATGACGTTGTCATAGTAACTTCGTCTTCGACTTCACTGACGTTGATGTCTTCAATAACGTCATCGACAACTTTGTCGCTGACAACAGTTTCAATGATGCTACTTTCGTTGACTTCATTTTTAATAGTATTATAGATATATTTTAGTTTTTCGAGGATGCTCATATATAATTTTATATAAGTTTAAATAATATGGAGAAAATAAGGTATATCGAGCAGGCAAAGGTATATGGCATTGGTGCTCTTAAGGAAGCTGTAAAAAAGTATTATCAGGCGAAAAAATATTTCAGTTGGTTTATTTTTAGTTCACAGCGGAAACGATAAAATTTTATGGACTGATTCGGAAAGAATGCAATTATACGATAATAAAAAAGTTCGTGTAATATATGATAGAGAAAGTGTTATGTTTTGGTGTCATAGCTGTATTAGTTGAGGTGAACTTGCAAAATTAGTTTAGTTTATCGGAAGACGACTCTGTTAAATGTTGACATTGATGTTGCTGATCTTGTTATTCCTTCTGCGACATATTTTATTGTTTTTGTACAGATTTTAAAATCTTTTTCAGCAGCTGTCATTGAAGTCAATTTTAGTTCCTCATCTGTTTCCAGATTTACCGCAATGATAGGTTTCACAGGACATCTAAAATTTGACCCATTACAACCTGGTCCTCGTCTGTTATTTTCTTTTGGCGTGACAAGTTTAAGATTCGTTAAACGATTGTCTGTTTTAATACGGTTGGCGTGGTCTATCACTAAACCATTAGGTATAGGTCCATTAAATGTTTCGTAAACAAAACGATGTGATAAATAATCAACTTGATCGGTTAGTGTTCCTCTAACAGTTATTCTAAGATAACCGCTGTTGTTCATAAAACCAACAACTTTTTTCGTTTGGATATTTCGAATAATTTCTTTATCATTCGTCTCGTAAAAGTCAAACACGGGATGAGGTTGAAATTCACTTTGTAAAGATAAGTTTTCAATGTTATCATCAGTAACAGCGTGGTTGACATGATATACCCGATGTCCAGCTAGTATGTCTCCACAAAATAACGTATAAATAAAATCTTTCTTTCTCATTTCAACTCTCAGCATTATCACCTTTAACGCTAACCTTATAACCAGCTGGTGTTGATTTACCAAACGGTTGTCCGTATTTGACGTGTATCACCGACCCTAACATATTTCCCGCGTACGAGTTGTACTTGGGGTGAATATAATAGTACTCTTGCTCGCTTGCGAAATTCTGTGCCATTATTCTATAAACATTTAATATCTCTTATTGATTGTTCAACTAGCGCGTCCGCAGTGCGGTGAGATATCGATCGAACAATCAATTAGAGATATAATATTACATTATATAACAATGCTGAAGTTACGTGATATAGCCAAAAAGAGCCTTATAGGAGGAACTACAAAAATAGCCACCGCTTTTGCAGGATTTGATAACAGCTATCGGTTTGATAAACAAACCGTTCTGTTAAATTTCACTGCAACGAATCTCTATCATTTGTTAGAACCAACTGTAAAACGTGAACTTGAAAAACATAAGGGTTTGAAAATACTTGTGCAATATCACATTATATTTTCAAAGCTACTTGGGACTGACGAGGAAATTGCAGACCCTTTCATTGACGCAAAACCAAACCGTGTTTTGTTTGGAACTGATCTTTCATCACTGGCTGATGAAATACACCAGGAAGTTTGGAAAAAAATAGAAGAATTTACCGAATTAGGTTCGGGCTGGAAGTTTGAGATGATTACTGAAATTTTATTTCACACAATAAAATATAACGTATTACGCGATAGCAGCGGGTATATTGACCTACAACAAAAAATAAAAAATAAAAAATGTTGCATAAACATAAAAAAACCCCTTTGATAACAGATGTTTCCAGTGGGCTATTCTTTCTGCAATGTTTCCAGCAGAAAAAAATGCTGATCCCGTTGACAAGTATTTTAGTCACGTATCAAAATTAAATTTGACTGACATTGACTTTCCAGTTGCAGAAAATCAAATACCAAAGTTTGAAAAGCAAAATAATAATATATTTGGTCTTGACGAGCGTGAAAATGTTTATCCAAGGTATATTTCAGAAAAAGCTTCGCAATCAACAATAAACTTGCTGTTTTACAAAAATCATTACGTTTGGATCAAAAACTTTAACAGACTTGTTGGTAGACAGTATAACAAATATAAAAATAAAAAGTACTTCTGTTATCGTTGTTTGCACGGTTGCTCTGACAATGAAAAATTACAAAAGCATCTACAGTACTGTAATAATGTACAACGAATAACAATGCCGTTCAAAGATAATACATGTAATTTATTACAGTTTGTCAATCATAAGCATAAACTAAAAATTCCTTTTGTCGTATACACCGACTTCGAATGTTAGCTGCAGCCTGTGCTTGGCGTAGCAAATAATCCTAACCAATCGAGTACAAGAAAAACTCAAAATCATATCCCATGCGGAGTAGCGTATAAGGTAGTTTGTTGTGCTGATTCGAGTTTCTCCAAGTCGATTAAATTATACCGTGGTAATGATTCAGCTGTTTGGCTTCTCAAGCAGTTGATTAACGAAGTTGATGATATATTTAATCATTTAAGAAAAACAACTCCAGTGATAAAATTAACAGCTCAACAAGAACTGATCACGAACAAGCAAAATTTTGTCATATTTGTGAAAAAGCCTTTGACTCGCCTAGTAATGAAAAAGTACGTGATCATTGTCATTTGACCGGGCAATATCGTGGAGCGGCTCATGACAAGTGTAATCTAAAGTTTCATGCTCCAGGTTTTATTCCAGTTGTTCTTCACAATTTCCGAGGATATGACAATCATATTATCGTAGAAGCTTTTGGTGATCCTGAAATAACGTCTCGTTTAAAACTCGATAATACGATCAAGTGTATCCCAAATAATTTTGAAAAGTATATGTCAGTTACTTTAGGTAAGTTGCGTTTTATCGACAGCCTACAGTTTATGGCAGCATCGTTGAATGAGCTAGTAAAAGGTTATAGCGAGTTTGATAACTTAAAAGATTATTTTGGAGAGAAATTTAATCTATTGACAAAAAAGGAGTATTTCCGTACGAGTATCTCAACGATTGAAGTAAATCTGATGAAACTTCTCTACCTGAAAAAAATAAATTTTATTCGCAACTAAAAAGGAAAATATAACTGATGACGAGTATAATCATACACAAAATATTTGGAAAGAATTCGATTGCAAGACGTTTGGCGATTATCATGATTTGTATTTCAAAACTGATGTGTTATTGCTGGCGGACGTATTTGAAAGCTTTCGAAAAGTGAGTTATAATAATTATGGACTCGATCCCTGTTGGTATTACTCTGCTCCCGGGTTATCTTGGGATGCTTTGTTAAAGTTTAGTAAAGTGAAGTTAGAATTACTGACATTGACATGTTTAACTTTATCGAAAAAGGTATTCGAGGTGGTATTAGCGTGATAACAAAAAAGTATGCGGAAGCAAACAATAAGTATATGAAAAAGTACAATCCCGATCTTCCATCGAAGTATATCCTTTATCTCGATTTTAATAATTTGTACGGTTATTCAATGTCAGAACCAATGCCATTTGGTGGATTTCATTGGAATACGACTGACCAATTTCTAGCGGAAACAAAACAAGATACCTGACGATGCTTCGTATTTCGTTGAAGTTGATCTCGACTATTCTATTTCGTTACACGATTTACACAACGATTATCCTTTCTGTGTGGAATCAATGATAATAGATTATAGTTTATTATCTCAAGAGCAACAAGCAATATCATCATCAAGACAAAATTCTACGGTAAAAAAGTTAGTACCAAATTTACTCGATAAGAAAAATTATGTTTTGCATTACAAAGTTTTAAAACAAGCGGTAGATGCTGGCCTTGTGCTGAGGAAAGTTCATAGAGTGTTAAAGTTTAATCAGTCGCCGTGGATGAGAAGTAATATTAACTCAAACACTTCGAGAAGAGCCGTAGCGAAAACCGATTTTGAAAAAAAAACTTCTTTAAACTTATGAACAGCTCCGTTTTTGGTAAGAAAATGGAAAATATTATAAAGCGAGTAAACATCGAGCTTGTTAATGATGTCAACCGCAGGAACAAATTTGTGTCAGATGATGATTTTGTTAGTATGAAAATTTTTAATGAAAATCTTGGCGCGATACAAAGAAGAAAAACAAATTTAAAACTAAATAAGCCGATTTACGTTGGAGCTTCTGTACTTGATTTGTCGAAGTGGCTCGTATACGATTTTCATTATAATTTTGTTAAGAAGCAGTGGCCGTCAAGTAGATTACTGTTTACCGATACTGACTCACTTGTTTATGAAATTGAATGTGAGGACGTCTATCAGGATATTTACAATAACCGACATCTGTTTGATTTCTCTGATTACCTTCGTGACAGTAATTTTTATGATGATACAAATAAAAAGGTTATTGGTAAGTTGAAGGATGAAATGAACTCGCACATCATCAAATATTTTATCGGATTGCGAAGTAAAATGTACGCCGTGTTGCTAGACAATAATAAAATAATAAAAAAGCAAAAGGTTTGCCTCGCGATTTTGTTAAAATTTTTTTTTATGGGATTTGATGATTACAAGTACGCACTTGACGGCAGCGTTAGTTTTATAAGAGCAATGGCTATTCGAACAAATCATCATAAACTTGAAACAGATGTTATTATCAAACGTGGATTAAGTAATTTTGATGACAAGCGTTATTGCGAAAATGGAGTAGATACGTTTTCTCTTGGGTACTATCGCGACGACAGATCTATATTCGATATATTTTCATCAGATGATAAATCTATACTTGACATTATATTTGATGACTAGGGTATGAAATTTTGTGTGAACTTCAGAAATAATGTTTGAAAATTGACAGTGACAAATAGCTATAATAGCAAGATCAAATATCTAATGATAGACGGTAAACAGTTGACAGTTGAAATTAACAATGAAACATCTGGAATATGTTCTAGTGGCCGTGACAAGTTAAAACTTTCGCTTATCAGATCCGGTAACAGCGAATATTTCAATTATCTTGAAAAATTAAGCCGTGAGTTATCAAAGGGATTTAATAACTTTCATGATCCGATCAGTCAACAAAAATATACTAAACTTACCATCGATCTTGATCGGTCAAAGGTATATTTCATTGATTAAAAATATCCTCTTAATAAACCACAAATAAAAGATTTATTTGAGTCTCGTCGTTGTGTAAGTGGTGGAATAAAGTTTAGTCTCTATTATCATGATGATTCAATATTTTTAATATCCACAGTTGAAACACTGATAATTGGTGATGAGGTATGAAATTTTTTCTAACAATAATACAATAATCAATGAAATAAACTTGAGCCAGAAACATTATCATCAAGTTGAGAAAAAAATTGTTGGCCGGGGTGGGTGGGTCCCTGGGGTTGGAATTTGTATTTGTTTGGAGGTGGTTGGGACCTGGATAGGGGTCTTGAGCCAGAATCCTTGTTTTCCCTTACTACCATTTTTCATCATATGTGGCGGCCAGTATATTTGGTAGAGGAAGAACTCGGGAAAACCCCAGAAGAATCACCTACCCACATAAAGCTACTCTCAAGCTTACTCATGTACCCATATTGACCCACGCGGACAGCGGTGAGATGTCAGTTATCTATAAAGGTGAGCTCCTTAGACCGCTTTGCCGCTGCACTCCTCAGGGCCCGATCAGGTCAAGTGTTGGAGGGGGTTTCCAAAATAGCAAAGGGGCCCTGGTTTCCATCGAAAGGCACCAAAGCAAACGTCTATGGGCCCATTTATACAATACCCGATAAACGTGCGCAAGAATAAAACGATGGACAAAATTTCAAAGTTACTGTACGTTTGTGTGTGTACGTTTTGTTTTAGCGGGTGTGTGTGTGTGTGTGTGTGTGTGTCCAGAAACCCTGCCCCACCCCCACCCCTGACACGGCCCTTCTCCTGTCACATTCGCAACTTTGAGATCAATTCTACGGAATATGCTTCAAATGTATGTCGATAACTGCTGATCGAACCACCTCGGCTATTTACCAAATAAAGATTGACCGAGGAGTTCAGAAAACATCGAAATAGTTTTGAATTCGTAACTTTCCAGTCAATCCAGGTTCCCCTCTACAGCTAGTACTTGCTTCTAAGAGGGACCGGTATCAAGTGAAGTTTTTTGCATTGACAACCTGCACAATGGAGAAATACCTCTATTCTACTTTCATGTCCCCTGTGTGTGTGATTAAGATTTTTAACGTAGCTTTAACAATTTTTCAGTCATATCACTACGATGTCTGCATTGTGACAGTTTAGAGTGATGTCTAGCACTGGGGCATCATGCCGCAGACATGTAGCATGATGTCCCCCCCAGTCACATTATCCTGACACCAGGCCGACCAGTCCTAACACTAACCTCTTAATGCTGAGCGCCAAGCGAGGCAGCTGTTAGTACCATTTTTTAAAGTCTTTGGTATGACTCGGCCAGGGATCGAACTCGCGACCTCCCGCATCCGAGGCAGACGCTCTAATCACTAGGCCACCGGAGCGGTTTTCATGTCCTGTAACAAAATTTCCTTGCTTTTGGTAATTATGGAAAGCAGACATCTATCAAAATGTTCTATGTGCTAGAAAAAGTCCATGAGGCAGCAATAACTCAAAACTCATATGCGTTGATTCTTACGAAGGAAAGAGCTCTCCCTGTGAGAGATCGATAAGCTCTTTCTATAGTCCAACTTACACATTTAGTGGCTCCCGAGATATCGAAGGTATTTCTAAGAGGAGGAACGATACGTTTCCAAACATTTCTTTTCCCTTTTGAGTTAGACAACGAAAATTAAGAATCCGAAGGGACAATAATGTCTGTCTTAATCTTCCCTAGCACAAACGCGACTTACAGAATAGAAGTGAATTGGTTCAGGAGCTACAGAAAGTAATGCATTCTTAGCCAGACACACGGGCACAGACGAGAGATCAAATGGCTGTTCTTACTGAAACAAACGCAACTCGTCTTTGACAGATAATGTATGAATTTTACTACTTCTCCTAGCTGAGGCTAAAGAAAGAAGGAAGACCCCGTCTCTATAAAAAAATTCTGGAAGGAAACCTAACTCAGAAGTTGACAAGGCTGTTTAAACAACAACCAGAGGACGCATGAGAGGTTGCACGTAATCATTAATGAGCTTTGAGACTGGTCTTGGATCTCAAAGTACCTGACAAGTTCTCAGACACGATAGACTGGCTCTATGGTGAAGCCCATAAAAAATCTTAAAGAGTATTAAGAGGCCAGACCGGCATTATAGCTCCATTGTATTATTGTGCATGAGGGAACCTTAGCGCTGAGATTTATGATCTTTCCTCAGCGTTAACTCCTTGGGTGTCAACAAACAGGTTATGGAGGTCTTTGAACTATGACTGTTTGTGCCACTGAGGGTTTCTCAGAATTGTTACGTGTAGGCTCGTACAATAATAACAAGACAAAAGAGTGAAGTCAACAAGCTTTGTATATTTTAACAAAATAATTTATTTCCCTAGAAAACAATGTAAAAATTGGAAATAGGACCTACGGTTTGTGAATATAATCCAAAATGTAATCCTAAGAATGAAAAATATAAGTCCTATCACTAAATAGCTCTATTAGAATCCAGGTTCGAATCTCGACGATGTTCCAATATGGAAGGCGATGACGTCAGATGTGGTCGTTGTAAAAATAGCAACAATTCCTCAGTTGAATCACAGTTTATGTTTCCGAATAATTCCAGAATAAATTTCCACTGAATTTCTTTCTCCCAGAATTTTATAAAACAGTACACTCGTCTGGTTTTCTAGAGAATATATTATCAAATTCCAAAAAACAAATGAACTTCAAAAACAATCTGGTTTCAACAATAAAAACCTATCCAGCCTTCAAGGTTTCCAAAATACAACTGACTGACGAGCGCTCAGGAAGGGTATTATATCCACCCAAATTATCATCCCGTTCTCGCGAGATAGATTACGTGGTCTCTTAACACTTGAACAACGCAATAAGAAAAATGTAATCTGTCACGTAGCAAACATCCCTATCTACTCTCACTCTGAAATAAATTTAAAAATAAAACATTGTTTATTCAGACTAGACGAAATGTGCTTGGCAATAGCCAATCGTTTTCGCGTAGCGCTTACATTACCACGGACCAAGGTGAACTAAAAATATAGCTCATGTAACACGTTTTACGTCTTAGATAAAAAACATTACTAAAAGAAAATATCGAATCCCGTGAAAATAAGCGTTACAATAAAATGTAATGAAACAAAAATAAAATAAAAAGAATTTTAAAACTAACACACAAGCAATTGAATTACATATACGTAAGAGGATGAACCGTGACATCGATGTTCTGACTCAGTGTAAAACTGTAAAAAAATTTTTTTTTCTTTCTTCTTCTGAAAGGTAGGAACAAGAAGGCATGGTGTCAGTTTGACTTCAGAATGAAGGCGTCCACTGCCCATGCATTTAGGCCTGTTGTTGAATCTCATTGCAAGTCAGACTACCGATGGCCTCCCTTACAGCCGAAAGAGTCCAGTTCCGATTGATGCAGAGACCATTATGTGAGAACATGTCCTTCCCTGGACAGGGTTTCCGCTAGAATATTTATCTTGCCTGGAATGTGGCGGACTCGGAGAGTGATATCCCTTGAAGCCGTCCACTGAATGAAGTTCCAATTTTCAAACCGCGAAAAGAGGCATTTACACGTTCTTGGTACACGAGGTATGACACGACTCACGTGTTGTCCATGACGGCCAAAACACAGCTTATCTTACGATACTGACAAATCCCTGTAGTGCTAGAAAAACACCGCGCATTTCTAGGTTGTTGATATGCAGGGAAGGACTACCTAGCTCGAATCTGAGACATCGGTATACGAGAAAGAGTGAAGTTTCGGGGGGGGGGGGGATGCAAACCCCCGCCAGAAAAGTGTCCTGATTTATCCACAAGCAGAGGTGGTAACAGAAAATATGGATCCCAACGAAAACCAAACTGAAAGGTGGTCTTTGTGAGGTTTTCAATTTCCTAGTAGCAGAAACTAGAAAGGGCTCATGAGAAGATCCGATCTGAACGATGAAGTACTCTTGAGCGTTCTTGTTGCAAGGGACAGTATCTTTGTGATCCTGTCGGGAGTAGGTATGCATTCGGGAGGTGTATGGAGACCATCCATTTGTTTGCCCTTCTGGTATGCCTGACTGACGCTGACGTCTCCATTTTTAAATGCACTTCACGAATAAACTTTTTGGTGAGGAGAAAAATTGAAAATAATGCAAAATTTTCCACCTTTTTTCAAGCCAGGAAGATTCGGGAATAGAATCCAGAGCTTTGAGTGTTTAACACCCTCTCAACTTCCCCTTAGAAGGGTGTATACGCATTCTTAAGGAGAGCAGACTGAGTCTGTGAAAAGAAATTGGAGTCGGCGATAGAGGTGGAGGGTCCTGGAAGTGAACTGGCAACCCTCTCTCTTTGTGGATAAACCAATGCATCGTCCATTAGGTCTAATCAGGCCTCTGCAAAGCGGTCCAGTCTGGCACCTTCTGGGATGTAAGGAAGACAGAAGAGAAAGCAACTCCCTAAGGTTCGGTAACTCGCTACTTAAGGGGAAATTAAAACTAGAAAAAAAAAACAATAAACGCCAGGGACAAAATTACAAAGGGTATTGGATACACTAACACATGTACAACATGTATAATACATTCATTGACGCTCCGATTAACTATCATGTGCACGAGACTAATAAAATGCGTGAAAATAAATGCAAGGATTGCGGAGAAAAAGTCATTTGCAACAAAAATTGGATACGATTGAAAAAGAAACTTGAATTTGCAAAATCTTTGGAGCCCCGAGTCTGCACAGAGTAGAAGGAAAAGAAGGATGGTGTTCTAAATGATGACAGTGACTAAGGCATTGGATTGTGACTGTGTTTTTTATTTCAGTTCTAGATCTCCAATTATATATTGGATGCAGCTTTCACCTTGGACCCCAAACTGGTTCTAAGAAAGAGATAGCACATTATTAATTGTTCACTGTTCGAATTTTAACTTGCCCTTTGTGAATAATGTTGTATTATAATTTTTTTCATTTATAGAAACTTAAAATTATCACAAGACCATTGAAGTTCCAAATAAATCAATGTACAAAAAAATTGGAGATTTATGTTTTTGTGTGATTCTGGTAATTTCCCCACACAAATGTTTTCATATAGGCTCAACACAAGTACTTAATCCACGTCAGTAAGGCATACAATGTTAAGTGACCTTATTTGGTTGTATGGGGGTAGTTCTAACAAAATTCATTCCATGATAAGTTTCAAAATTCTAACAGCCCTCAATAAATGAGCTTTAAATACAAAATGAAACAAAGTCATAGGAGCATCAAATACAGTCATAGAGGTATCTTTTCCAATAACAATATGCATGCCTTTATTAAGCTTCATGATGCATATAGAGAGCTCAAGATAGCAAAGATATGAATAGGATTGCATGCATATAGAGAGCTCTGATATCAAGGAAATGAGTAAGATAGGAAATAACAAGTAAAATAATAGGATAGTATGAATATAGAGAGCTCAAGACAGCAAAGATATGAACATTTTACGCATACTTTGGTCAGAAAAGGCAGGTTGCATATCAAGTATGCAAACATTAAGATATGTAAAGATTGACTTTATTATTTTGTAGTTGCTAATCATCATTGCAGCAGGTAACACTTTTAAGGGGAATCAATTATTCACTGCACTAGTTCACCAAGCCACATCTGTGAACATTTTCATCTGACATTTAAAAAGTATATAAAAGCTGATTAATCTACTTGAAGGTATTCAAAATGATTCATCTGATTAGACTCTAATAAACAAGTCAGAATATCATTTAGAAAAAGGACAGGCACTTAATCTTGAAAATGTCAGCCGTTGATGACGGAGTGCAACATCCAAATACTACACCAAGATTTATTCCTGAATGCTCTGTGTAATAAACTCCTTCTACAGGCAGAAAATAATGAAACTTGTTTTTTATACAACGGTCTGAGTTGAAACTGAGTAAGAGTTTATTAAGTAAACAGTCCGAGATACACAAATGGAAATTCTTTTTCTTTCTGTTTTGAATGTGGACATTAGTTGTGATGACAGACAAAAATGTACTGCTGAATAAGAACATGCAGTTCACGATGGGAATTCACTGTTATATCTAAATACAGTTCACTTGATGGGGACTGGTATATCTAAATAAGGTTCTCATGATGGGGACTGACTGCTACATCTAAATAAAGTTCACATGATGGAGACTCGCTGCTGTATCTAAATACAGTTCACTTGATGGAGACTCAATGCTGTATTTAAATACAGTTCACATGATGGGGTCTAACTGCCATATCTAAATACCGTTCATATGATGGGGATTCACTGCTATATCTAAATGCATTTCACTTGGTAGGGATTCACTGCTTTATCTAAATGCAGTTCACTTGGTAGGGATTCACTGCTATATCTAAATGCAGTTCACTTGGTAGGGATTCACTGCTATATCTAAATGCAGTTCACTTGGTAGGGATTCACTGCTATATCTAAATGCAGTTCACATGGTAGGGATTCACTGCTATAGCTAAATGCAGTTCACTTGGTAGGGATTCACTGCTATAGCTAAATGCAGTTCACTTGGTAGGGATTCACTGCTATAGCTAAATATAGTTTACTTGGTAGGGATTCACTGCTATAGCTAAATGCAGTTCACTTGGTAGGGATTCACTGCTATATCTAAATGCAGTTCACTTGGTAGGGATTCACTGCTATATCTAAATGCAGTTCACTTGGTAGGGATTCACTGCTATATCTAAATGCAGTTCACTTGGTAGGGATTCACTGCTTTATCTAAATACAATTCACAAGATGGGGACTTCTACATCTAAATACAGTTCTCGCTGTCATATCTACAGTTCACCTGATGGTGACTCGTTAGTGAAGTAGATCAGAATAAGAAACTGAATTTTTTTAAAAAGCTATATTATCTGACTGAGTGAGACTTTGATTAGATCTGAAAAACTTTAGAGTTCTTTGGATGAATTGCTGGTCTACTATCTGACAAGAATTTCCAGGTATTAAAGACCATTTCGTTTTAACAGCTGCGTGTTAAACCATCTCTAATATGTAATGCATATTTAATTTGCATTGTTGGTTTGTTTTAGTTAAAGATACAGTCTTGATTCGTACTGTAGAAACTTCCAGAATGGATATATTCCTAATAAGTTGACAGAGTATTTTCAGAAAATGTTAATTACGACCCAACTCAAGTAGAGGTTATATAATCTTGTTTACACTGGGATTATTCATTCTTGCGTTAACATCCGATGCAGAATCAGTCTTATTGTTGAGTTCAGTTTTTAATTTGGTTGGATTTATTTACTTATTCAAATTATTATTCACTTGAATTACAAAGTGCTCAATAATATTCTTGGAATAAAACATTAATGTGTAATTATAGTGAATTCAGACCAGGACATTTTATATTATATTATTGTGATACATCAAAGTACTGTTAACACATAACTACATTCCAGGCCATTGGCACATTAGCATGTTCGAGACTACATGCACATCAACACATTCAGTAACAGAATTTATTTAAATACACTGGAATTCAATTGCAAATTCATACAACTGGACTTGTGATAGAGCATTTAGGACTATTTGGGATTTAATTCACAATACTGAAAGTTCTTTATAAATTTTCACCTTGTATTATAGTGAAATAAATATTTCTTGAACTTTAGAAACTTCTTTGGTTTTTTGCTCTTTTCTGTTACTTAGCTTAAGACCATTGAGTCATGACAGATATCAGATTTCAGACTAGACCCTTTTCACTTAGGAGCAACTAGACATGATGAGAGGTCTTCTAGTTAAAACCCCATATTGATATGAGCATTGATTCAGTGATAACAATATTTTCAAAGTGGCCAATGTGGCAGCCTCATTGGATGTTCAAGAAGCACCATTTTTTTGAGAACTATCCAGACCATAGGATGAATGTGTATATTAAGTTTCATGGCAATCCTCAAAGTAGTTTAGAAGAGTAGTGATAACAAACTTGTGCTAATGGATGTATAGATAATGGACAATAGGCGAGCAATAAAAATGTTTACAATACTCATGGATAACTGCTAGTTACTCATTCAATCTGAAAACGATCAGCATTTTAATCATTTTATTTGGAGTGCTGTATACAGCATGCCAAGAACCTATGGACATGATCTGAATGCAAATGCTTAACCAATGCCAGTAAAAGATGAAATGTCACAATGAGCTGCTTTTGTTCAAAGGGTGTCACAGTGACAGATATCTCTGTCATTAATTTCATGATTCTTACATAAACAGTGCCTGAGATATGAATGTCAAACACCAAACTTAACCCATGTGAATAAAATTTAACATATGTATCATAATGACCAACTACTGATATGAGTAATACTCATCAAGATACATCCCCTCACTATATCTCAAGAGTCTAGTTAGGACTGTATGTACAAAGCACATAAAATAAATCTGTGGCCATGAGTTAAGCATAACTTAAGCCTGTAAAATCTGAACTGTTTGTAAGAGTTATATTTTTAGCACTGGTGTTGTACTGTAGAGACTTATATAATCATAGTTTTATGATTACAGCATTGACCGTAAAAACACAAATTTAACAAGTTAGTGAATCATGAAATTTGGGTCATAGTGACCTAATTTTTATGAGGGAATAGTACTTTATCAAGATGCATCCCAGAGTTCTGGAAAACCACTCTTCAGGTAAAAATTGGTTGTGCCAAGGAAAACTTTATTAATTACTTACATTTAGTTGGAGTAGATGCAGATTCTCATCTGAGAATTAATCTATTTTATTTTGCCTACTTGTTGTCAGGCCAGCGCATGTCACAAAAGGTGCTAATTCGCGTTTTACACAGGTATCCTGATGCAAACTTGATACTACGATGGGTCTAAATCATGGAAATATTGTGTCTGGAATGAAGATGGCAGATTTAAAACCTTCCTAACATGGACACTTACATAAATATATAATTAGCAACAAGGTTTTGTATTCTAAATCAAGAAACTGCAGTTTCACACCTTGTTCAAAAATTCTTAATGGTATTTGCATTTACGATGACTTCTTTTTAGTATCATTTAATGCAGAGAAATTACTGCAACTTTACTGATACATTGTCACGTCAAAACAAAGATATTTGCAGATATTTTTAAAAGTATATAATTACTTTTTCACAAAAAAATGTTGCTCACTTACATTTGAAAGAAGTATTTAAATCGGCTGGTTCCCACAATCCTTCACACAATGCATACCTTGTAGTCTATTTATAAAACATAATATCAAGACAACAGCTGATTAGTATAATTTTATTGGGATCGGAATCTTCCAATTCTTTTGACCAATCATCAATCTTTTCTTTGATAAGCATCCTTGAGTAGTTCTCTTGAAAGTAATTACATAATTAATAGAATATATGCTGGCATCTTTGTTTTTTGCATGACAGTGTATCAATAAAGCTACACAATCTTGAAAATGCCACTGACCTGACGTGGAAGTAATTCTTAGACCAGATGAAAATAATAGTTTTGACATTTTCTTGCTCTTAACTTCCCATGTTTATCTTGTAAGTACGAGTGATAGCTAATTCATAAGCAAAAATACATTATGATGTCTAGATTACTAAAAGGGATCAATGTAAACATGAACACTATTCAGAAATTGAGGTATTGGTGTGATACTGCAATTTCTTGAGCTACAAACTTTGTCTCTTCATATATATGTATTTAAAGGGACACAGATCTGAAGGGTTTTAAATTGATGTCTTCACTCTGAGCATAATATTTTTATGATTTGAACCCACTCTATTTTTACAAGCTTTTGTTGGGTGCATGTAGTTTTCTTGTTATCTGGCTAAGAGTACTGTGTTGCAGAAAGTGATGACAGGGATGAATATATATTGCCACTCACTCGATCTGTGACAACAGGGATGAATATCTGTTGCCACTCACTCAGTCTGTGATGACGGGGATGAATATTTATTGCCACTCACTCAATCTGTGATGACAGGGATGAATATATGTTGCCACTTGATCTGAGTTGACAGGCATGAATATCTGTTTCCACTCACTCAATTTGTGATGTCTGGGATGAATGTTGCCACTCAGTCAATTTGTGATGACAGGGATAAATATCTTTAGTGAAAATAATAATAGTAATATTTGGACAGCTAAATAAAGAAGAGTTGCACTGAGGAATGATGTTGACAGCAATGAAAAAATAGGCAGACAAATATATTATTTTTAAGTTAAATTGTCTGCTAAAATGGAATAATGATATGAAACAAAATTTGTGTATTTTTTCATTACCTGATCATATTAAGTTGCATTTATTAAATAAATTCTTATCTTCTATGATTTCAAATATATTGGCATTCAGGCAAACAGGATCATAAGATTAATAACATGAAGCACACCCATGCATTAAAGTTACATAATCAGAACTGAATCCAGTAAAACAAAATGCAATATTCATTAGTACCATTCTTCATTTGTTCCAATTTCACGAATTATTTTGGGATCTAGCTTTAAATTATCATCTGTACACTAGATTTAAAATGGATCCAATCAGTAGGTTACCAACACATTATAACATGGACTATTGATTGCACAGGGTTCATGCAGACGTAACAAAAACAAATTCCATGACTTTTCCAAAACTTTTCCAGGGCCATTTCACAAAACTCAAGGACCACATGTTATAAGAAATGAAACGGTTTATTGATTGTAACTGTATCGTGTTTGAAACAAAGGTTTTGAATTGGTGCTCTGCTCCATGAAATTAGTAACTACCGTATTTTATGTATTTTTTCGTACCCTTTAATTTTTTGTACACAATCCAGTTATCAAAATAATAATTATTTAAATGTATCATAATTTTTCGTACATATCACTTTGTATTATTTGAAAAATTCATTAAATTATCGGACATAACATTTCCACTAAGATTTACGTTTGCAAAAAAGATCGAAAATACCGTATTCCCACTTTGTTTTTACAAAAATTAATGATTAATTGTTGGTGAGAAAATATAATGATTGATGCATAAGCATGGGCGCCCGCAGCATAAGTCAAGGGGGGGGGTCACGTGACACCCCCCCCCCCCAGAATTCATACTGCAATATATATTCCGACAAGTTTAATCATGCAAATGAAGCTGAAAATATGTCACAAGATTCTGTTCAAAACACTTAGCAAATATTAGCTTTAGTTTCAACTACTTATTATACTAACTCTCCCGGCTGTGACTGACTGACCCCCACCCCACCCCCTTTTTGCAAAAGATCCTGCAGATGCCCATGTGCAAAAACTCTTATTGTCATTACAATATCTACTGGTGTTTATTAACAAATGAACAAAGGACTTTACAGACCATACCTTTAAATATTATCGTTAATTAGTTCTCCTTATTAAGTCCGTCACCGTAACAAAACACCACGTGCATTTTAAAACGAGTTCAGAAGCCCTTTGATGTTGTCTTAGCCAACAAAAATTACATCTCAGTACATGCTAAAGTGAAGACCACAGACCACTGGTCAACTTGTCTTATTGTTTCATTAGTCATACAAACATAACATATAAAAACCTTGTCATTTTCCATCGTAAATTTGAAAGTCACGGACTCCGTTAAATCAATTCGTATATATACATATACTATCTTTTAAGTGCTTGTTCTGTTTTGACTTGGACATAATTAACATTTTATTGCAAATCTATTCTATGATATACCTCACTATTATCTTTATTGGCGAGTTCGAATAACAAATAATGCATATGATCGCTTGTCCTGATAGCATCTGCTATATGGACAACTTCTTCAATAGCACATTGACAAATTTTCATTTCCCTAAAGCAAGCCTCATTTCTCTACTGGCAGCCTCGATGATTTGACCTCTTCAGTCGATTCTTGCCCTCAATATGGTTTCAACTAGACTAAACAAAGCGCTAAGCATGTTTAATTACCGTGTAAATAACACTATAGCCATGTGGTTGTTGTGACAATGTACATCGTAATTAAAACAGGAATGAACTGTTGATTTAGCGGTGTTTATTCCCAATGGAATATAGTAGGGTCTTAATACATGAGGATTATCCCACTCGTCAGGTAACTGAAAATAGTCTTTTTTTCTCTTTGCAAAAGCTACAAATAAAAACTACACTGAATAAATACGGTCTTGTACACTGAAAATTTTTTATTTGATTGATCTCTCTGGCACGCGTGCACACACACACACACACACACACGCATTAACTTAAGCATTGATTTCAAGTTCTTTATTTTTTATTGCAATTTGATAATGAGATTATTGTTGCGGTAAAAATACAACTTGCACTTAATTTCCTGATGATGTGGGGTCGTATCGTTGCGTACAATTTGCCAATAAATACCCATAACTTATACATGTTCAAACCATCTTGATCATTTTGCACAACATAACAGGTACATATGTTCTAAATGCAGACAAGCTTGCACACTGAACATAATTCTCTCTCTCTCTCTCTCTCGTTCACTAATAACAAAAGTACTTTTGATTTATGAGACAGAAAATATACATTTACTTTGTATGTTTGTACCGTTAGGTTGTTGAGTAGCGTGTGTACTGTAGAACTTGTTTTGGTATGATCCCTTTATTTTTCGTACACGGTCAGCACCACCAAATGATAATTATTTATTTTACATATAATTTTTCATACACTGAAATTAATAATTATTTTTTTGTATACGAAAAATTACATAAAATACGGTATCAAGTGTTTTGAACTTTTAATTTGCATTGTTTTTTAGTTAAATTTTTTTTGTTTGACTACATGCTATTGTAATGTAACATTGGATGTTGGACCTGACCTTGTCCAAAACTGAGTTCATTTCTGCTGGACCTGAATTGAATTTTTTCTGTAAACAACTAATACATAGCTTAATTATTCTCTATTTGTTTGGGTTTTAAATCAGAATTATTATTAATAGAAGTAAATATGTTTATTTGGGTTTAGGTCTAGGTCTTGGAATTTCCATAGTGTAAATGACATAGTCCAGGTTCTGGTTTCTAATAATAACTATTATTTTTATTTTGTAAACATCAGGATCATTCTAGAAGGTAAGTTTCCATTAGGTAATAGTGTCTTTTTTTTTTTAGAAAATGCTAATTGTGACCTGAGGTCAAGTAGAGAACTATATAATCTTGTAACTGAGAGGATTTTTCAGTTGTGCTTTATGATCTAGCACTTTCAAGTTGTATTATATGTTGTGTCCAGTTGGGCTGGAATTTATTTCTTCAAATTACTGAACTGAAGTGATTATTTTCTCTGGAAATACAAAAGTGCTCTGATAAAATTCTTGGACAGAGACATTCACTGAAATTTATAGTGAATTCAAACCTGGAATTAAATCACTGTGATTCAGCAAAAGTCTGTTGGCATATCAATACCCTACAAGCTACCACAGCCACATCACCTTCAGCTCTGGATTTATTTTGGACTTCTACTGAATTTTATTCAGGCTTTTAAATTATTAGGACTTGAGTCTGTAATTCTAGGATTATTTGGAATTTGATTCATAATACCATAAGTTCTTTTTTCACATTTTCACTTTTGTATTCTAGGGAAATAAATTATTGAATTTTACAAATTTTACGCTTGTTGCTTTTCACTCTTTTCTGTTACTTATTTTATGAGCATAGACTCGTAACAGGAAATTGGGCCCTCGTCTTTGGGAAATGAATTTCTCTAAAATATTTCAGAAAACTTGTATTGGAAATTTAAATTCCCCTAGTTTCAGAATTTTTTAAGTCCCAGATATTATTTCACATTTTAGAAATCTGCAGTGAAACCAGAAAGCTTTTACAATGTCATCTAAAGTGGAGATCTTTATTTCAAATCCTACCCAGGAATAGTTAGACTCCTTGCAAAAGCATGAATTCCTTTAGCTTGCCAGAAAATATAATCTTTCTGAGGCAAAAGCTTCTTTAACGAAGCAAGAAATAAAAAAATATTTTGGTCCAATATTTGGTGGAAAAGAACACTTTGGATAAAAGTGCTTTGGGTTTGATTAGTTGGTCTCCATATGATTCTGAATTACAAGTATTGGAATTGTAATTAAAATGCAAGAATGAAATACAGCTGAGAAAGCTAGAGCTTCAAGAAAAACAAATTCAATTAGATAAAGAAGAGAGAGAGAAAAATGCAGTTAAAAAAATAGAGGAGAAACAAATACAATTAGATAAAGAGGAAAGAGAGGAAAATGCAGATGCAGAAAGAGGAAAGAGAGATGCAAATGCAATTAGAGAAAGAGGAGAGAGAGAGAGACAAATGCAGTTACAGAAAGAGGAAAAACAATTGCAGTTACAAAGAGAAGAAAAAAATGCAGTCGGAGAAAGAGGAAAGGGAGAAACAAATGCAAATGCAGAGAGAAAGAGAAAAGGAAGAAAGGGAATATCAATTAGATTAAAAGAATTAGAGCTGGCAAGTGAAAAGCAGTCCTCCTCTTTCACAAATTCAGGTTCTGATGTTACTAAGAATATTAGGTTAGTACCCCCATTAGTGAAAGGAAGTAGATAAAAATTTTCCCCATTCTGAAAATTTGAAATGGCGAAGAGAGTATTGGACTCTATTATTACAAAGTGCACTTTCTGGCAAAGCCCGTGACATCTATGCTTCCCTGTCAGTACAGCAAAGTGATGACTATCATCTGGTTAAGGAATGCATCTTGAAAGGTTATGAGTTAGTACCGGTGGCTTATCGACAAAAGTTCAGGAACTATAAAAACGAAACTGGACAAACTCATGTCGAATTTGCAAGAGAAGAAGAGCAGTCATTTGATAGGTGGTGCTTAGACAAGAAAGTTGATCAAGATTACGAAAATCTCAGACAACTTATATTTGTTGAAGAGTTTATGAACTGCATTGATAGTGACGTTAAGATTTATCTTGTTGAGCATAAGGTCAAAGCTTTAGAAAATGTTGCTCGTACTGCTGACAAGTATTCCTTAGCTCATAAAGTTTCTCTTGTCAGTAAGTCTTCCACTCAGCAGTCTTCTCGTAAAAAAGTATTTGAGCCTAATACAAGCACTTCCAAATCCCAATCTGGCACAACTTTTAGAAATCAAGTTTCTGATAAGATTGAACAAAACTCCTTATCTCTTCCTACATGTACCTATTGCAAGAAGAAAGGACTATTTGAAATTTCTTTTTAAATTTCACATTAAAATTCTATTTATCTCAGGGCAAAATGTACACGTGTTGTAAAAATAAACCATCAAACAAGAAACACAAGAAGGTCTGATATCACTCACCTTGGTACTTCACATACATCAGTGTGTGAATGCTAATTCACACAGGTATTGAAACTGAAGAGGAGAAAGAAAAGCTTCAAGAACATAACAGCTACACTGTTTATTAATGGTGGGATGATTTATCTTCTTTCCTAGATCATATAAAAATAAAGCATCACTTATTTTCACTGCTTCAAAATGACAAATCATTTATAAAACCAGAACTACTATTGTCTGGATTCTTCCCTGCTCCTCATTCATAGCTTAGAAACTTTTCATAATATACTACTACTGAAGTGTATACACTTACTTGGCATTACAAGGGGAGCTATTGTGTGCATAACCATTATAACCATTTCTCCTGAGACCCTGGCCTGGAGTGATAAATTGCAAACCATCAGGATCCTAGCCCTTGGTAGCTGTGGTCAGGGTGCTTTCTTTGTGACCGAAAAATTTTACGATCAATACCCACCATCTGATCAGGCTGGACTGACTACCAAATTTATCAGGATATTTTTTTTTAGGGGTGATGGGTTTATTTGCTCTTACTAATCAAATCTGGAGGCATTTCAAGAGAAAATCACATTATGTTACTTGTTTCTTCCGTAAAACCTAAAATTACAAGACATACATTTAAACTCGTATGTAGTGAGTAATGACACTAAGTTGATGAAATGTCTTGTATGTGAGTAATGACACTAAGCTGATGAAATGTCTTGAAACAATGCACAGTATATGTGATAACATAAACAACAAATGTTTAAGGCACATCAACATTGGCAATACTAGCAACAGTTAAACATTTTTTAACCAAAGATAAAAATTTGCTTCAAAAATTTAAATATTTTTAATGTGGTCAAATGTTTAGCTTTAATTCTCTGCATGTATTTTTTTAAACTTGGACAAAGGTTTGACAAGAAATATGTTCTTCATAAAGCAAAATCTTTTCTTGTTCATAATTAAATATTGTTGTTCTTTATAGTGTGAATACATTGGAAAAGGTTAATACATCAACTTTCTGTTAAAACCAATTTCATTCTGTTAAAACTGAGACATAATATAATTTTCCATTTCTTAAAAACTTGAAGGATCATTGCTTTTCAATAAGCAGATCATTAACCTGTGGCAAGGGAGAGTCGCACCACCCAACAACAATACCAATTACAACCAATTTCAAACTTGTCATCATTTCTTTATTTGCCAATGAAAAATAATGAATGTTTCATGAGATAAACAATTGAGAACAAGCAAGATCACAATGTAATTTTTATTATCCCGGCACATATGAAGGTTAATAATTGGGTTTTCACTAATCTGCCATTACCTATTATGACAGGAGCAGGTCTCACTTAATATGTAAAGAATATCTGGCACATATATATAATGGTGTATATCAGTAACAATTTAAGTTGTTCAACACAGATGTTACATCACTGCATAATTAGTCATTTCCACATCTTTTTACCTAAGTTAGTAAAACACTACCAGTATGTATCGGAGATGCATAACAACCTTGCTGTTTGGAAGGGCTAAGTCCACTATTAAGATGTTTTGCCTTGTGGTTTTAGTTAGTTCTGTTTGGCAACGGAAGTAAGGTGTCTTGCCTAAGGACACTACAGACGATATGGGAACTGAACCTGATCCTCCTGTGTAGGAGTAGAGCCCAATAACCACTGACCTACTTCACTTCTATTGGTATTTTATAGGATGGTCTTACAGACATCAATATATTACGAAATTATTATGAACTGTGTGTTACTTATTATATTACTATCTTATATTTTCTTTAGTTTAAATTTCATAAATGCATTAGCATCATTAACATTGTATTATTTTTGGATTACTTGTTATATTAAAATTTAAGCTTCTTGTATTCCAAAATTCTTTTTCTATGTGGTACATAATTTTTCTGCTATGGGAAGAACTCTGCATAACCTCAAACCTGTCATTTGAAGTAGTTATTAACATAGCGTACTTTGAATGTTTTTCTAATACAAACGGGCAAGTAACTGCATGCATTGTAGCATGTGTTTACATGTGTTTCAGCATGAAATTACTGCAATTGAATATCCTGACAAGTGCTAAAAACAATAATCTAACCTACCAATCTGACAAAAATTAGATCAGTAAGAAATCCTCAAGAGTATTCACATGCTTCACAAAATCAGATAAAAGACAACCTGATTAATATCTGTTGGTTCAGAATTAGACCTTTAGTGTCCACAAGCTCAGCCAATTAGATGGCAGAAAACCTCATTAATATACATGTCTCACATAACTGAACTCACCTGAGGTCTTGATGATACAAACTTAGCGCTGTGTCCAATCAAAATCTGACAAGAAATTTTGGTTTCCTGAGTGTTCGCATGCTGAGACAATCTGATGCAAGATCACATCTTTAGTATAAGAGGATGTCACTCATAATTGAACTCATCTGAGATCATGGTACTATAAACTTGCAGGTGTCGTCTGATGGAAATCTAATTAGAAATTAAGGCTCCTCAGTGTTTATAAAAAAGTGTTGATGAATGATGCAGCAGATGATGCATGATAGATACAGGGCCATATCATCAGCTTACATGGCATTTGGCCAGGTGAGCAAAAAATATGATTCATTGATTTAATTCACATATGGACTCCTCAAACATTGCACAACAATAAAAATTATTAGATGAGTTTATCAAATCTCATATCAAAATCATCATGTTATAAACAAATATGTAGTTCGCATTATGTTCCTTTACATAACAGAAGGGGATTATTGATTTGAACCAATGATGTCTATCTTCAGCATCCTGGGAAACATTCTTGGCAATACAAATATAACATTGGCGGTATCACAGATATTTCGAAGATTTAACAAATTTATCATTAGCATCCCATTTTAGCAGGCAAATGTCATTCACATATCATCTGTTATTTGTTTTAATATTACACATAATTTTGTTAACTCAGCACCTCATAAAAAACAAAACAAATTTCCCTCCATTTTTCATTAATTTGCAAGTTCACTATACAAAATCAATGTCTTTAGAGACTTGATTTGATAAAAGAGTTCAAATGTTTCTTTCATTTTGTCATTTTTTTTAAAACATGTAAATATCTACTTAATTTTAACGTGCTTTACCTGACAAAACTTTCAAATTTGTATGTCCACAGAAACTTAAATCTTCCTTCTTTAACTTTTACATGTGACTTTGTTCCTGCTTTAGTTTCATGCTCGACCATCACAGTGGAACATGTGACACTAATATTTCTAAAAGTCAAACAAGTCATCTGTTGGTGTAATTTTGTAACAATCTCTTGATTGCAGAGCTGGTTTCTAATTCCATCACAGTTTGTCCCTCTGAGTCTGGCACACTGATGTCTGCACCATAAGCGAGCAAGACTTCAACAACATCTGGGTGTTCACACGTTACAGCTGGAAGAAACATTAATTTGTTATTGAGCAGGTGTTCACATTATAAACTTCTCTCCCCGTTCTATGATATGAGCCAGTATTCAATGATGAATAGCACAGTAAAACAGGTCACAGTGACATAATATTAGTGTGTAATGAACATTATTTCCAACTTGCACCCTAATTGTAATTCCATTGGCAATGTAAGTACAAAGAAAATTTCATTGCCTAAAATTAATGTGGCCGCTGGTAGGGTTCCAACAGTTATTTGTTAACTCAGTTTCAACTCGATTTCTTGTTAAATGGGCCATTTTACAACTCAAGTTGAAAGCATCTATATCCCTGAATATAATCATTTTCCTAGCTGAAAAGTGTTTCATCAGCATGTCACCTGTCAGTTGTCAAACTTCATAATGCTTTAGATTTTTACATTAGCCCTTTGCTTACTAACGACTACACTGTGCATTAAACTAGCATCAGTAGGGTCCAGTAAAGTTTTAAAATAAAAATGTTTGTACTGTATTGTACTGTGTCATGTCACTTGTCTTAATGGTAGAAATAAACAACTGCATTTAGTGTATATTGGCTACATGGTTAGTACTTGTGTTTGTCAGCATCATCATGGCCAATGAAGAATTAAATGAAAATGTTATACCTGGAACCATATTTACTTTTCAAAAAAACTGCTTAAAAAATAGAAATGGCCAAAACTATTTACTAACACTGTAAAATTGAATACCAGCATATTGGAAAGTCACTTCTCTGATTGCTCGTCTCTCCAAGAAACACGATGCTGCTGAAACTAGTATACTGAGTACTGGAAATGTGAACAGAAATCAGCTCATCCTTGTGCAAGCTCTAACCAGATGAAAATCACTGGTATATAACTCACAACTTTTACTATTTAGTGAATGCCTAGCAACCATTTTCAAATGTGAAGCAAGAAGCACTGAAGCTTATGCTACACACATTTTAACCCTAATTTCCATCAGACACTTGGTTAACCAAGATCTGCTTCCCCAAGTTGATACTAAAGATAGGACTTGTACTGAACAGGACATTAAGAATGCAGTGGCTGTTGGCATAACAGCAAAGTTTTGGACCTCACTCCATGATTGGGATTATTATGATAAACTTGCTGCTGATCAGCACCTTGCTTGACTGAAAATTCAAGAGCATGTTTGTTCCACAAGAAATACACAAAAATTTGGGAGCTTGTACGAGCACTTATGTTCACTGTCTTCCATCATTAAAATCAAGTACATGGAACAAGACCATCTGCTGAAGATGACTAAATGGTGCAGCTCTCCCTTTAGATCATGTTCCTCAGATGCCTCAGCCTGATTTGCTTCAGTTACCAGTATTTCCATTGATGCTTTAAGTTCCAATCAAGAAAAAAGTCACAAGGTTCCTAGCCCCAAATGTGCTGAAAGTGATGATTTCCCAGATCCAGAGTGTGACTGGCTATCTGATGTGGTAATCTTAAAAGTGGAGGGCAGAAGATCTGCAGCAGAGTGTGCAAAGCATAAGATGGACAGATACAAGAATCAAGAGGTCCCTATTATTCGTTCCAATGGTGTACATGTAGAACTCAATAAATTTGTTATTCCTTAATGGTGGAAACAGAACTTGCTGCTATAACCAACTTTATCTTCTTTGGCATTCAGTGCTCAATTGTTCTTGGTGAAAATATTCTTTGGTACAGTGGTTGAAGTTTTCACAAAAGCCAGCTTCTTCTGAACAATATGGATAAAACAGCTTGTTCTGTACAAAAACTGGACTGATGACAAATTTTAATGAGTAGTTAATTTGTGATGAGTAGTTAATTTGTGATACCAATTCCCTCTTTGCACACTACCTCCGTATTTGCTGCATCTTTTTGAGGAACAGTTAACAAATACTATCTGTGATGAACTGTAAATTATATATTGGTGTCCTGTATATAAAGATCGCCTGCCTAATGTGGACAGAGAACATATATTTGTTAGAAATGTATACATTTTCATTGCATATAAAGATCACTGTCACAAAATAAAATGTCAAATATAAAATCTAGTTCATTTCATTGTGCACCTGTTTATATTTTTACACCTTTTTGGAACCTGAAAGATACTATTAGAATGTAGCTTGGGTGGGTGGGTAGGAGGTTACATTAAATTTTAATGATGTTATACTTACCTGCTGCTACTGCATAGATCTTTAATGAACAGAAAATACTGAATTATATGAAAACTCATCCTCCCATTAGGTAAACTGGAGGGTTCTTGAATACCAGAATTATCCTGGTCCAATCTGCAGATGCCATTTCCATGTACAGTGTTCTTCATTCTTCTTTCTGGATGTTGCCTAAACTAGTGGGACAATCAGTGCGGGGTGTGAGGATGGAATCTGGCAATAGTAACAGTTAAGTAATAAATCATTAAAATTAGTTTGACTCCATTCCCCCCAAAAACTACATTTTAATATCAGTAATATGTAACCTCTTGCATAACTGAATTTGTCAGTCCAGTAGGAGGCAGATGAATCAACAACTGGCAAAAGAAAATATGCCTTTGCTTTGGAGAGCCAATGAGGGAAGTTAAGAGAAGGTAGTATGAGATCACTAAAACACGGCTTTCTTCATATCCTCCTTATATGAAAGAGTTAGACAGGCCTTCCATTTTCATGAATGAAAGGTCCCTCTTAGTAAGGGACTGAGAAGCTCTCTTGATAGTTAATGCAATCCACCTCAAAATGGTGGAAACTGAAATATGTCTGATACATCTGCAAATAGACAGGAGTTGGGGTTTAGAACCACGCATGGGGGACTCCTTACAGTTCTTATTTGTCCTCACCCTGAGTACAGAAGATTAAAGAAATAAAGTGGGTGTATGGTTTTTAGATTTTTAACATAGCATTAACAATTTTAGTCTTACTGCTACGATGTCTGCTGTGTGGAAGTTTACAGTGATGTCTAGCACTGGGGCATCATGCTGCAGAAATGTAGCATCATGTCCCACCCAGTCACATTATCCTGACATGAGAAGGCCAGAGATTTGTTGCTGAACACCCTCTCCACTGCACTCTTCTGAAGAAGGAAATGTACCTCTTCCTTTTATCACATCAGATTAAACTAGTGGAAAAACGTGGAGGATCTTACTAGAGGAAGATCCTGAAACTGAAGCAAATATCCAACTTTTATGACAGAAAGGACCCAGCCATTGACCATTATGCCAGGCCAAGTCTCTAAAAAAGAGGTTTAGCCTGGCATCTATAGGAATCAGTGTATGAGGAGCACTTAGCTTGTCCTTAGGGCTGACCATCCTTGTGCTTTGGAAAGAGTGGAAGGGGCTGCAAATTTCTTCCTGAGCTTTTGTGACACACCCTTTTAGGGATCAAGAGCTGAAGGGGAGCTCTTGATTGTGGATGTTGCTTCGACTGGGGCAGCATGGCTTTCAAGAACTTTACTTACAGACCCTGTGGCTAGTCAGGACAATTCCACTTCTTTGCTGGTTCTAATGGGTCAGAAGTGGATGTGAAGGGCCAGTGTTGCCGGTCTCTCAAATCTCGAGGAGCCTTGGAAGGAATCTGCCCACTGATGTGAGTCTCTATCTCCAGGGAAGCAGCCCTTAGGAGGATCTTACTGTGCTCTAGTAAGACCTTGGTGCAACATCCCTGTGGAAATGGAGAAGCTCTGTTTATAAGGACATGGACACCGATAACATATGCCAGTATGTTTTTGCCACTGCTTCTCACAAACAATGAAGGGCTGGGCTGAGATTCCTTCCTCAGCTGGTTGAAAAAGGCTACTGAAAAGGGAACTGAAAGCGAGGATACAGTTGTTAGTGAACTAGCATTTCAACTGGGAGGTGAGTACCATAGGGGCTCCAATGACTGATGACCAGTACTCACAGACCAATGCTTGGTAAATGCTTTGTCCGGTGACTCAGATCTGTACAAAGACCCATCTCTGGACTTAGACTGAAGCACATCCCTTGGGATGGTTTGATCCAATTGTTGACAACAGGCTGTGAGGATTGAAATGGTGCTGCTCCATCTTAAGTTTGGTTGGGAGGGAGCTCACTTTTAGCCCACATAAATCATGGGGGAGCAGAGGGTGCTACTTCTCCCTCATTTGGGGTTGGGCTGACTCACTCTCTGGCCTTCTGGATGAAAGTGGGTGCTGCTCAGAGAAAGAAAACATAACAATTTTTGAGAAAGATGAAGAAGGAACTTTCTTCCTTCTTTTTTAAAATATGTCTATGTTCAGTGAGGTCCCATTTCTCATATGACCATAGGCTACAAAGACAACCATCTGTCCTTTTGCATCATGTACAAGATAGGCAGTGTCCCACAAGGAGCTTTATAAACTGCAGCCACCTCTACCCACGCCCAGCTTAGCGGTTGCTACAAGAGAATGCTGAAAGGAAGATTTATTCAAAAACTTCCATACATCTATAAATGTGTTTGCATGGACTAAGTCTATGCTAATATGATCACAAAAGGAACTCGCCTTTTCTAGGTGTTGCCACGAAGAATCAAAACAATCACTGATGATTTAATGCAAAAAGATACGCAAAGCTGAGTACAGAAGATTAAAGAAATAAATGTGTGTGTGGTTTTTGGATTTTTAACATAGCTTTAACAATTTTAGTCTTACTGCTACGATGTCTGCAGTGTGGAAGTTTACAGTGATGTCTAGCACTGGGGCATCATGCTGCAGAAATGCAGCATCATGTCCCACCCAGTCACATTATCCTGACATCAGGCCAAACAGTCCTAACACTAACCTCTTCATGCTGAGCACCAAGTGAGGCAGCTGCTAGTACTATTTTTATAAGCCTTTGGTATGACTTGGCTGGGGTTTGAACCTGTGATCTCTCTCATCCAAGGTGGATGCTCTAACCACTTAGGTTACTGGTGGGTCAAAGAAATAAAGCAACCAAATAATACTGATGATAATTCTAATATGATGTCAACCAGGCTTATTTGAGAACAGATAATGACTAAATCTGCAGAAAAGCTGTTTGGTAAGATTGCTAATAAAAAGGATAAGATGTACGAAATATAGTAACTAGTTTTGAAAATGAATTGGTGTTCATAAACTAAATGCACAACATAATAGGAAAAGGTATGGGACCTGCTTATCTGCGATAAAAACTGCATGTCACATTAAAAGAAATGTGAATTACAATGATTCGTTACTGTAATAAAACAATAACAGCGATCACAATGAGTATTCCGAGCACATTTGGCAAGGATAGGGATTTTGTACTAAATATCTAGGTACCTGAACTAGAAAATATTTCTCAACAGGAATAGTTATGATACACCCCACCGTGGTAAGTACCTAAATGCAAGGTTATACAAAATGTAACCAGAAAAACTGTGTATAACTCTTGAGAGAAGCTCGATTTGAACAGAAAAATATACTTGATGAAGGGTCATTCAATAGGATGAAAATGAAGCATATAAAGAAAAAGCTCAAATCATGATGTTATCACTTAAAGCAAAGACAATTACTCTTTGATGTAAATTTAATGCAGTTTATCCTTTTGTCTGTGACTAGAAACAGAATGGTCAAGATCTCTGTGGGTTGGTCCAGGGGCATTCTCGTATCCCAGAACCTTCTAGTTTGCCCTATGGGAGGATGAATTCTCACCACAGTCGAAGTATTTTCCATCTGTACACAACTGCAACAGGTTATGTATTACAGATAACCAATATGTATTTATAACTTTAAATATTGATATATAAGCAGAGATGCTCCCTGGATTTTTATCATGGGGGGATGGCCCCTCTTGTCATCAAAATAAGGGGGAGAAACTCCACTACTTTCTTCATTCTGCTGTTCACTTTCCACATTCCTGCCCCAACTGACTTGAAGTCCACTTTCCACATTCCCACTACCACCAACTTAATGTTGAAAATAATCAGTAATTTTACTTCCTGCCACGGTTGATTTCACTTTCTGGAAATGGACCAAAGTTCGTACATGTGCATATGAAAGGAAAGGGTAGTGCATATGAAAGGAAAGGGTATCAATTGCAGAACCCCTCTAGGACACACATTTCAGTTATAAATAATTATTGGGATTTCCAAGTATCCATTTGAAGTAATGTACATCTATAGACTTTGGAATGGAAGAGGTATAGTGATAAAATCAAAATATCTTTACTTCTGAAGATTTTATTTTTAGATACCTATTTATTCAGTTTATTGTAATAGAAATAAAATTTGTATATTGCTGTGCATAGTACAATTTTATATTTGCAACTCTAAACTAATTTGCGTGAGTTCTCATGCATCACCACTTTCCAAGAGCAAAAATTTGTACTTATTTTACGTCATTAATGAGATCACACCCTGGGAGCATCTCTGTATAAGTAATAAAGTGAAGGAGTTTTGTCAAAGACAATAAATCTATACTGTACATGTACAAAGTCAAACTTCATCTAAAAAGTTTCTTTATATTAAGGGCACATCTATAAAAAAAAGTCCTTATCTTTTCCCTTGTATGACAGTTTCACTGTGTATCATTATTTAATATATCTGAAAAGGTGTCGTTTTTTGCTTTAGGTTTGCTGTTGTCTCAGTTCTGGCATCATCCTATTATCATTAACTTGTATTTTGCAAGAAAAATTATTTACAAACATATCTTTTTTCAAGCAATTCTGCAACAGAATATCCCCCATAACAGTATTTTATGTCACTCGACTGCTACAGAATATCCCCCATAACAGTATTTTATGTCACTCGACTGCTACAGAATATCCCCCACAAACAGTATTTTATGTCACTCGACTGCTACAGAATATCCCCCACAAACAGTATTTTATGTCACTCGACTGCTACAGAATATCCCCCACAAATAGTATTTTATGTCACTCGACTGTTACAGAATATCCCCCACAAACAGTATTTTATGTCACTCGACTGCTACAGAATATCCACCACAAACAGTATTTTATGTCACTCGACTGCTACAGAATATCCCCCACAAACAGTATTTTATGTCACTCGACTGCTACAGAATATCCCCCACAAACAGTATTTTATGTCACTCGACTGCTACAGAATATCCCCCACAAACAGTATTTTATGTCACTCGACTGCTACAGAATATCCCCCATAAACAGTATTTTATGTCACTCGACTGCTACAGAATATCCCCCATAAACAGTATTTTATGTCACTCGACTGCTACAGAATATCCCCCCATAAACAGTACTTTATGTCACTCGACTGCTACAGAATATCCCCCCATAACAGTATTTTATGTCACTCGACTGCTACAGAATATCCCCCCATAACAGTATTTTATGTCACTTGACTGTCATTAAAAATAAAATATTCTTTATCAACAAACAGACAAAGAACCTTAAGAAATACATGCACTTATCTGACAGTTATATTTGGTAAAGTCCAATAGTAAAGTTTTATATGAAACGAGCCTTGAAAAAGGTATTTGTGGATGATATAGAAGATTAGATGTAAAGTATCTTTACTCATTACTTTGTTATGGAAAAGGCTACATGTTTTAAAGATCTTTTGGGTTCAAACAATGCCCACAATAGTGATAAAGCACAGGATGGCAGGGACTGATGTAACATTGCTACGTTACTAGGAAGTACAGAGCTCTGGACAATCATTTAGTTGGAGGGTCTGGATAGGTCTTAAGATTAGGAGATTAGCTTTCATGTACCTACTGTCTAAAGTTTAGTGGCTTATAGGGTGCTTAAACATGAAACATCTGCACGGGACAATTATGAAAACCAATGTCCATCATGTAAAGTTGGCAACTAACATTTGTTCAGCAAATACAGTGACCAGTTCAATTTAGGGTCTTCCAAAATAAAGAGAGAAGACCCATACAAGTTTTGCCTCATGAACATAGATGCAATATTACAAGATGGTAATAAATACTTCTGCATTTACAATCTTATCTGAATTTTGCTATTTTATTTTTAGCTAACTGGCTGAATGAAGGTTTAGTATTTACTATGGATTTCTACTACCATTGGGCTTAATGCAACATCACATCAAAGTCTTCCAATTGTGCCAGTCTTACCTTTTCCAGCTACTGCATTAAATTTTTCCACTGGATATGTGAAAGAGTCAGAAGAGTTTCTGAGATAAGAAGATGCCAAATGAGACAAATGGAAAAGGCCTCTTTTTCCAGAATTGCAAATGAACCAACCACAGCCGTTTTGGAACCCATAGGACAAACATATTGGAATTACATTCCAGTCAAGTTTGAATTCCCCCAAACCTAGTTTATGTGACATGTATATGTTCCAAAATATGTGTGTGTGTGTGTGTGTGTGAGTGTGTGTGATTTGGACTTTTAACATAGCTTTAACAATTTTTCAGCCATATCACTATGATGTCTGCAGTGTGGCAGTTTATAGTGACGTCTAGCACTGGGGCATCATGACGCAGACATGTAGCATAATGTCCCACCCAGTCACATTATCCTGACATCAGGCCGAATATGTCCTAACACTAACCTCTTAATGCTGAGCACCAAGCGAGGCAGCTGTTAGTACCATTTTTGTAAGTCTTTGGTATGACTCGGTAGGTGATCAAACCCATGACCTCCTAAATCCGAGACGGATGCTCTAACCACTAGGCCACCGGAACAGTCTTCCAAAATATGTACTCATACTAAAAGATGCATATGAAAACTACAAGATGCATATGATTTGCTGAGAGACAGATGCAGACTGATGATCCAAGTGAATTCAATGTACCAACTTCAAGTATGTGTGTGTGTGTGTGTGTGTGTGTGTGAGAGATTTGGATTTTTAACGTAGCTTTAACAATTGTTCAGTCATATCGCTACGATGTCTGCAGTGTGGCAGTTTATAGTGATGTCCAGCACTGGGGCATCATGTCGCAGACATGTAGCATGATGTCCCACCCAGTCACATTATCCTGACACCAGGCCGACCAGTCCTAACACTAACCTCTTAAAAAGCTGACAGCATTTAATTAAAGAGCAACTGAGGTAACCTGGAAACCAGCTTCTTTTATATGAATCAACCCCCAAAAAGTTACACAACTTACCAAAATGCAATGCAGTCTGCTCATCAGCATCCTGTAAAGTAAAAGAATTACAAATAATATAAAATAATTTGCATATTTACTGTAAAAACACATTTTTAAATGCAAAAACGTACTTTTAGCAAACATTTTATTTAGCTAGCAAGATGAAATCTCAACATTGCTCTTAATCTAAAAGTATTAACATTCAGATTATTCTAAACAACTTGAAGATTAAGCTTGATCCAAATAAGACTGGAACATTAAGCTTAGTCCAAATAAGACTGGAACATTAAAGTTAATTCAAATAAGACTGGAATATTAAGCTTGATCCAAATAAGACTGGAACATTAAGCTTAGTCCAAATAAGACTGGAACATTAAAGTTAATCCAAATAAGACTGGAATATTAAGTTTAATCTAAATAAGACTGGAACATTAAAGTTAATCCAAATAAGACTGGAATATTAAGTTTAATCTAAATAAGACTGGAACATTAAGCTTAATCCAAATAAGACTGGAATATTAAGCTTAATCCAAATAAGACTGGAACATTAAGCTTAATCCAAATAAGACTGGAACATTAATCTAAATAAGACTGGAACATTAAGCTTAATCCAAATAAGACTGGAACATTAAGCTCACTCCAAATAAGACTGGAACATTAATCTAAATAAGACTGGAACATTAAGCTTAATCCAAATAAGACTGGAACATTAAGCTTAATCTAAATAAGACTGTAACTTTAAGCTTACTCCAAATAAGACTGGAACATTAAGCTTAATCCAAATAAGACTGGAACATTAAATCCAAATAAGACTGGAACATTAATCTAAATAAGACTGGAACATTAATCTAAATAAGACTGGAACATTAAGCTTAATCTATATAAGACTGGAACATTAAATAAGACTGGAACATTAAGCTTAATCCAAATAAGACTGGAACATTAAGCTTAATCCAAATAAGACTGGAACTTTAAGCTTACTCCAAATAAGACTGGAACATTAAGCTTAATCCAAATAAGACTGTAACATTAAGCTTAATCCAAATAAGACTGGAACATTAAGCTTAAACTAAATAAGACTGGAACTTTAAGCTTAATCCAAGTAAGACTGGAACATTAAGCTTAATCCAAATAAGACTGGAACATTAAGCTTACTCCAAATAAGACTGGAACATTAAACTTAATCCAAATAAGACAGGAACATTAAGCTTAATCTAAATAAGACTGGAACATTAAGCTTACTCCAAATAAGACTGGAACATTAAGCTTACTCCAAATAAGACTGGAACATTAAGCTTACTCCAAATAAGACTGGAACTTTATGCTTAATCTAAATAAGACTGGAACATTAAGCTTACTCCAAATAAGACTGGAACATTAAGCTTACTCCAAATAAGACTGGAACATTAAGCTTAATCCAAATATGACTGGAACTTTAAGCTTACTCCAAATAAGACTGGAACATTAGGCTTAATCTAAACAAGACTGGAACTTCAAGCTTAATCCAAATAAGACTGGAACATTAAGCTTAATCCAAATAAGACTGGAACATTAAGCTTACTCCAAATAAGACTGGAACATTAAACTTACTCCAAATAAGACTGGAACATTAAGCTTACTCCAAATAAGACTGGAACTTTATGCTTAATCTAAATAAGACTGGAACATTAAGCTTACTCCAAATAAGACTGGAACATTAAGCTTACTCCAAATAAGACTGGAACATTAAGCTTAATCCAAATATGACTGGAACTTTAAGCTTACTCCAAATAAGACTGGAACATTAGGCTTAATCTAAACAAGACTGGAACTTCAAGCTTAATCCAAATAAGACTGGAACATTAAGCTTAATCCAAATAAGACTGGAACATTAAGCTTACTCCAAATAAGACTGGAACTTTAAGCTTAATCTAAATAAGACTGGAACATTAAGCTTACTCCAAATACGACTGGAACATTAAGCTTACTCCAAATAAGACTGGAAATTTAAGCTTAATCCAAATAAGACTGGAACATTAAGCTTACTCCAAATAAGACTGGAACATTAAGCTTACTCCAAATAAGACTGGAACTTTAAGCTTACTCCAAATAAGACTGGAACATTAAGATTAATCCAAATATAAACTGAACATTAAGCTAAATCTAAGATGTGGACAGATGTGTATATATGGATGGACATGCATGCACATGGACAGTAAAATGATCATTATGTTAAGTTCTGCCAAAGTGGGCTTAACAATAATGAATATAACAATTCTACTTAAAACACTTTTATAAGATGCAATCTAGCAAAATATTTTAATGTTGCATTTTCATTTCAAAACATACTAAACTGGGAGGAAACAATATGCATTTGCTATGTATCAATACATACTGCTATACACAACTAATTTTAATACACATTTCAACTCTAAATAGTGGAAACATCAGAATGCATTTTTAGTCCAGCATTTATTTTATTATTAATTCTCATTTTAAAATCTGAAGATTATTTATGAGTGAAAATATAATTAATGATGTACTTTTTAAAAAAAAAATTTCTCTGTAAGTACTAGGCAAGCATCTTTTGTGTCAATACACTGATGTCTGTATAACGCTACAAAAAAATCAAAACAATAACATATTGATGAATTGCTTCAACCATACAACTAACCAGCATCAATTCATCCTCTTAAAAAGACTGATATGTCACACTGTGACTGAATGTAAAACTTTAATGAGAGATTGATCTGCAATCTTTTCTACCATTTACACCAGGGCCAAAACTTTTCACCATAATTAAAACTGCACAAAATTTCTGTGGCAATTAGTAACTTTATATATGCCTGAAGGTGAAGTTTCCAGGAAAGCTGTATATTTTAGACCCAATCAAGATGAATACACATATGTGCATAGATACAATGGAAAGTAGATGATTCCGATACTCTTAAATTGTCAGGATTTTGTTGGTTTGATGCATATATATAAGAACGACAATAAGGTCTTAACACTATGGCAAGTATTTAAACCTCTGACTCAAGCTCTTTTTTAATGCTTTGGTAAATGTTATAACTGCCTGACTGAGCACTTGTGCTCTGGCAAACGTCTGAACCCTCTGTCACCAACTCTTCTTTCATGCACTATGAACTCTCTGATTAGAGCTCTTCCCAAATGCAAATATTTGAAACCTCCGACTCTAACTCTTCCCTAATGCTCTGGCAAATATTTGAACTGTCTGACATAAATTTGTTCTTGATGCTCTGGCAAATCTCTAAATCCTCAGACTTGAACAATTCCTCAATGATCAGGCAAATGTTTGAACCCTCTCACTTAAATACCTCCCTAATACTTTGGTAAAGGTTATGCCCTAATGCTCTGGCAAATATTTGAACTGTCTGACATAAACTTGTTCTTGATGCTCTGGCAAATCTCTAAATTCTCAGACTCGAACAATTCCTCAATGCTCAGGCAAATGTTTGAACCCTCTCACTTAAATACCTCCCTAATACTTTAGCAAAGGTTATGACCATCCAACTCCAACTCTTTCCCAATACTACGGCAAATACTGAACCCTGTGACTCAATCTCTTCACTAGTGCTCAAGCAAATGTTTGCTGTGTGACTCTGAGTCCTGTGACTCAAACTCTCCATTTACTGCAATGTTGACTTTGAACTCTCTGATAGAAATGCTCCCCTTAATGCTGTGTGACTCTGAACCATCTGATAAAAATTCCCCTTAATGCTGTGTGACTCTGAACCATCTGATAAAAACTCCCTTTAATGCTGTGTGACTCTGAACCATCTGATAAAAACTCCCCTTAATGCTGTGTGACTTTTAACCCTCTGACACAAACTCTTCTCTTAGTGCTGTGGCAAATGTTTGCTGTGACTTTAAACCATCCGACACTAAATCTGCCCTAAGGGCAGATGCTATAGCAATTGTTTGTAGCAATTGTTTCTGAGGCAAATGTTTGCTGACTTTGAACTCTTTGATACAAACTCTCCCGTAATGCTGTGAAAAATATGTGCTATGTGACATTGAACACTCTTACTCAAACTCTTCCCCTAATGCTGTAGCAATTGTTTGCTGTGTGATAATGCACACTCAAACACAAAATGCTCCCTTTTATACTGTGGCAATTGTTTGCTCTGTGACTTTGAATTCTCTGAAATAAACTCAACAACTGTGGCATATGTTTACTTTGTGACTTTGACCCCTATGACTTCAATGCTTAGTTAATGATCTGGCAAATGTTTAAAGATTTGCACACAACTTTTTCCTAAAGCTCTGGCAATTGCCTGAACCCTTTGACTCGAACTCTTCCTTCCTGCTCTGGCAAAAGTTGGAACAATCTGATTCCAAATCTTCAATAATGCTGTGGCAAATGTTTTCTGTTTGACTCTGAATCCTATGACTCAAACTCTTCCCTAGCTGTGGCAAATGTTTGATCTGTGACTTTAAACCATTCACTCCAACTCTTGCATAATGTTTAAACCCTCTGAAACCAACACTTCTCTAATTCTCTTGTGAACCTTTGAGTCCTCTGATTCCAACTCATCCCTAATGCTATAGCAAATTTTTGAACCCTCTGAATCCAAATCCTTCCTACAGCTCTGGTAAGTGTTTCAACCCTCTGAATCCAACTCTTCTCTACAGCTCTGGTAAATGTTTCTGGCAAATGCATGAAAATTCAAACTCGAACTCTTGGTTAACGTCAGGTGAATTTATTAACCCTTTTACTCAACTCTTCCTTAATAGTGTGCAAATATTTACTGTGTGGTTAAACCTTCTGACTTCAACTCTTCCCTAATGTTTGGTCTTAAATGTTTGAATTGTAGGACATCAAATCTTCTCTAATGCTCAGACAAAAGTTTGAATCTTTGGACAACATCGTGTCCCCAACGCTCCAGCAAATGTTTGAACACTCTAACCCCAACTTTTCCATCAATTCTCTGGCAAATGTGTTATCCCTATAATCATATTCACAACATAGTAACAGAACTGTATGTACTGCCTGTCAACCATGCTATGATGTATTCTACATGCAGTGAAATTACTTCACATTTGTCACTAATGCTAAAATATTATTACTATTGGCATCTATGATTTACACGAAAGACAATAATGGCTCCTGATGTGATTTACCTGTTCATTGATATAAGCCTTTCTTTCAAGCAGGATTTTAACCATCTCAGTGAGTCCTCTGTCACAGGCCCAATGAAGTAATGTCATTCCCTGAAATGCAAACTCAATTTTTTAACTTGCATAGACAGTACAGTTTTGCATATAATAGGTTTCTGCACAATCACTCATCAAGATTAGAAAAGACTTCACTATAAAGTCATCTGAAAAAAAAAAAAATGAAAGAAATCAGAATTAGTATTTTCTTTTTCGACCGATGTGGTTTTCTTTTTCTTTTTAGTAAGATAATGTTTCTTCAATAATACTTACCTGATCACAATACCTGAGGAGAACAATTACCTTGCAAATTCAGCCCTTGCAGCTAAAATGATAAAAGTAACCTGCCCATGCCTAAGTGGCAACTGGATAATAATCACACTTAGATACTGGGATTGACACCAAATCCTGTGAATACTTCAGTTACTACTGGAGCAGGAGGCACTCTCTCAATATGGATGTAACTGAGAGAAGGCTGGGAGGGTGTATGTGTATTATGATCGGCAGGCAGCATTGAAGAAAGATATTTTACATATTATTCTTCAGATATGTTAACTTAATACCTTAGGAGAATAAGCAAAAGGTTGTGGGAGTTACATCCTCTTACCTGCGAGAGGCCTTCTCCAGTCCCTTAATGTAAGACAGCTTCTATATAACCCAACTGGAGAATAGACTCCAATTAATGGGGAGTAGCATCCAAAAGGGAAAACTTTTTCCTCCTGCAAATCCAGTGGAAGTCAAGATGCTGCATCCTTATGAAGCTATCGAATGACCTGAGAAGGTAACCTGTTGCACTACAGTTATAGGTCCTACCAGGTCTAGCTGAATCTTTTGGGATTAAAGATCTCTGAGATAAAAGAGTAATGGCAGTCTTCTGTCATGATTGGTGCTACTCTTTCTCATCAAGAAGCTAATGAGGTATTGATGCAATCAGCAATGTGTTTGTGCTCACATGCAAAATTTTTTCCCTTGAAAACTTCAGGTGAAGGGTTGTCTCGCCTGAGCGATTTTCTCCACCACTTGATGAGAGAACAGTTTGTTCATAAGGGCTTGTTTAATATGATCCAGACATGCATGTTCAAAGACTCTGAATTGGGACTGAATGCCTGCTGTCTTGGTTGCTTGCTCATTCTCCTGGGGATTTGAGGTGCTATATTGATGAGGTTGTTGATCCATGATTTTTCTCACTTGACTGGAGTAATCAGGATGAAGCAACATTCAGATTCTCTTGTTTCCTGTATCACATTCAGAAACAGGTGTGTTGTTGGGTGAGCATGTGTCAAAATGTTTAAAATCTACAAATACAGCATTGACTGCCTACAGATTTGGGGCTGGTGAGCCAAAGGTTGGGTGTTTATGCAATCCCTTTGTTCCCAATTCATCTGCCAGTGGTCAATCGCAGCAGACACATATGCAATGTGAAAAACGAGAGATGAAGCGACCATTCTGCTTGCACTAGTTGATTATTCTGGGTCAGTGAGTCTGCTAATACCTGATGAAATTGTCGATGGATTTGTTGTTCAAGACACCAGCTTACAAAATTCCCAAAGAAGAATGCAAGGTCTGGGGAACTTCATTCCCCTTGCCTTCTGAGACAATTCCAGTAGTGGAATGTGAAACAGAACAATATGTCCTCCCATGTAGATTCTCCTACCACCAATGGAATGCTTTCTGTATGACTTTTCATCCCTAGGATATTGATATGCAACAGACAATCCTTAGTGCACCGCCATCCACTGGCCTCGTGGAATGATGGAAGGCAATGTGCACCCCAGCCCATTGTAATCTCGTCTGTACAATTTGTCAACTTTAACTTTGTACCTGCAAGGGACCAACTGATGTGATTTACCTGTTCATTGATATAAGCCTTTCTTTCAAGCAGGATTTTAACCATCTCAGTGAGTCCTCTGTCACAGGCCCAATGAAGTAATGTCATTCCCTGAAATGCAAACTCAATTTTTTAACTTGCATAGACAGTACAGTTTTGCATATAATAGGTTTCTGCACAATCACTCATCAAGATTAGAAAAGACTTCACTATAAAGTCATCTGAAAAAAAAAAAAATGAAAGAAATCAGAATTAGTATTTTCTTTTTCGACCGATGTGGTTTTCTTTTTCTTTTTAGTAAGATAATGTTTCTTCAATAAGATGGGACCTCATATGCAATGTTTGTTCCAATGAGCAAAGTTTCAGCTGCCATTGGGACAATGTTATCTGGTTATAGGTGACCTGGGCAATGATGTCCACTTTTACACTGAGTAAACACTGAAGGACTCTCTGACTGAGAGATGGTTCTTTGTAAGAACTGAAGCTACTGGTTGCCTTGGGTTTCTAATAGGAACTGGGCACAAAGGCAATAACTGTCCGTAGTGTGGCATGGAACTTTCATGGTACTATAAAGTATGTTTGCACAAACTGGATTTATTTCTCTAGTGCGGCTGTGTACAGACGTAGGAATGGAATATGTGGTATTAGATCATTGTAAGAAGTCCCCTCATGCATTTCTGAAAGCTAGATTCAGTTCAGAATTGATGAAGAATGATCTATATTTAATGGAATGGAGACAAATGGGCACTGAATGATCTCCTTCTCTATGCTTTTATCCACACTGATTCTTGAAAACTCTGGCTTTAAATCTGAAATTGATCTTCAGGACTGTTTCCCCTGACAACTGGCCATGGAGTACATTGTGGCTCTATGAGTTGGCTGATCCTTAAGAGTGCACTGATATCTGGATGGCATATGGGATGTTAATCAATGTAAGCTGACCCATTAATTCAACCTAATAGGCAGGATCAGCATCACTGTTGATCTCATGAGGTCAGATTCAGAATCCAATAGTGAAGTAACAGGGCCATAGTATCCTTCGTAACTTTGTCAAATTCCTTTTTTAGTAGCAGGTTATAGAATATGTAATAAAACAAACCCCTATTACACCATGCATGATGGCATTAATAAAACAAACCCCTATTACACCATGCATGATGGCATTAATAAAACAAACCCCTATTACACCATGCATGATGGCATTAATAAAACAAACCCTTATTACACCATGCATGATGGCATTTGAGGTGCTTACAGATGAAGACTTTGTCATTCCCATAGCTGCTACATGTCTGTAATGCTCTCGAAGTGTAACTCAACCTGACAGTGATACCATGAACGTTGGTTAGTGTTTGCTTTGAAATGCTAAATTTAGAACCAAGCTGTTGATGGAGATGGGAAAAGGGAGAGTAACTCTGGTGCAACAAGTGACTTTGAATGACACGTGGAAGGCAGTTTTCTCTTGTCAGTGAACCTAGCAAAGATGATGGAGTCTGAGCATGCTTCATCATGTCTAGATTAACGTGGCAATACTGACACTTCCTGTGCAATCTTTGATGACTGGAAAAGATTGTCTAAAGAAGTGACCTATAATGCTCACAGAATGTCCTGACTGGGATCTGATCAATAAGCAACTGTTCCCTTTGAATGACAAAGGAATGAATACCCAATTGATTATTTGAAGTAATGCTGTGTGCACCCTATCAGGCATGTGCGACAATGAATAACTAATGACTTCAAATCCAGTGTGTACTGGGGCATTAAACTGGGCACTGGGTGCACTGAGTAATCTGTGGCTGATCCATAAAAGTACCTTGTGGTATAAACTAGGAAAACTGCCCAAAGACCTTCTGTCTTATGTCTTAAATGATCAGAATGACTGTGATAATGACCTGTTGTGAACTGAGCTGTATGGCAGTGTCTGGTTTTGACAGAAAAGTGCCATTTTTTCTTCATGGCACTGTACCATTATTTGTACAGAACACTGCGATCAGAGCCATATGCTGAGTCCAGTCATGGCGGACAGGACCACCAAAGTTGGTACTTGATGTTGTCCAGTTCATTTATTTGGGATTGGGTACAGGATATTTGATCCACACAGCCAGTCTGTACATCTGGAGTGCAAGACAGTAACTGAGGTGGTTTTTATCTCGATCTTGCTTAATTGCAGGTGATAAAAGTGATTGGGTGTCATGTGGTGAAAGGCCTACTGGTTCTTCCAAGAAAGGTTTATCAGGACGCAATGGTGAGGCAGGAGTCAATGTTGACTTCTGATGAGACACGATCCACAGTGCCATTTGTAATTCAACACATGCAGATCAGGTGGTAAAACTGTAAATATATAAGATTATGAGATCTCAAACATGGTGTCACACTGTGTCTTTCCAAGAGAAAGATGAACTACAATTCAGCCATCTGATGTGTGTGTGATATGGATTTTTAACATAGCTTTAAGCTTTTCAGTCATATCACTACAATGTCTGCAGTGTGGCAGTTTATAGTGATGTCTATCACTGATGCATCATGCCGCAGACATGCAACATGATGTCCCACCCAGTCACATTATCCTGACACCAAGCCAACTAGTCCTAACACTAACCTCTTAATGCTGAACACCTAGCAAGGTAGCTGTTAGTACAATTTTTATAAGTCTTTGGTAAAGCTTAGTCGGGGTTTGAACCTGTGACCTCCCATGGCAGACACTCTAACCACTTGGCCACTGGAGTGTTCCTCAGCCATCTGATCATGTTTTAAGGAGATTCATGTAAAGAATTGCATTCCACCAGAGAGCAACCTTTTTCCAAGTGTAATAGTAATCTTAATTGTTGAATGATCTCATAATTCCTATATTTATACTTTGTTATTAAAGCATTTATTCATTAAGGCATTATGTGAAATATTAATAAATTAACATAAATCTTGTCATTTTACACTTTTATGGATCTAAAAAGCAATACTGCAACTAATATATGCCATACTTCTGCACCAGATTCTTAAAAAAATATATGCTTTATATGCAGGTAAGAAGTCTGACTGCATTTTAATTTATTTTTACTTTATGAAAATGAAAATATTGTGAAATGTGACAATTCTATGTTGATTGTTGTTGATCTTATAATTCCAACATCATCTATACATTTTGTTTTCATTATTACAACATGACTGTGAACACCTAATGATCTTCTCCTAAAGTACCTTACATTTCTCTAAATACCAAGTTGACAATGGGCCATAAGAAACAAGGCAATGATGTTTAAACTTGTCCCTCTCCTAATACACGGTAATTATGACTTCAAAATACAAGGATTTTCCTTGGGATATAATCTTTTCCAGCAAGATTCTTGATACAAGTACCCATTCCCATCATAGTTCAACGAAAACTGTAATGTATGCTTAGTGAGAGTTTTTTTCTTTTGTTTTAAATTACCATATTCTCATGGATGAGCCTTTCCACACCTGCTGTAAACATCAGCTATTGAGCTGGTTTGCGTAGTGTCACTTTCAGGGAAAACCCCATATTAGATACTACATTCACTGATGTGAAGGACCATTACATCAGATCACATGGTCGCTGTTTAAGCTCTAGTCATAATCTGCTATCTTAAGTAACTGAGTTGTATTCTCCACTCTCCAAAATGGAGGCTGCAAATTTTGTTCAAGATTAGAATCACTACTATGAAAGCTTAATAACTTAGGTAAAGGCTCTGATACTGATGTAGGCAACAATTAGTTTGTATAAATTATCAAATTTAGATGATTTAATGATGTAGATGTAGACAAGAAGTTGTAAATTTTGAGTATGAGAAACGGCAGCTATGGCTGGTCACATGGCTTCACTGGCTTGATGGTGAATGAATTCTCTCAAGATTTTAAAGCAATAAAAAATTCTTTTGTGAAAAATAATTATACAGCTATAACGATCAGATTTTGATCTTAAATCTTTCTACACAAAACAGATGTGTACCAAAAATGTAAAATGGTTAAAATTGATGTTAAACATAACATACACTACACTGCTTAACAGTTAACAGACAGGCCTATGTGTATGAGGTCAAATAGGTAACAGGTTTTCTATTTACAGCGCACTGCACTGTGTAACTTAGGTACATGTATGTCAACTGCCTACCAAGCCATATGCTCTTATCAGGTCAAGGGTTAAATCCCAAGAATGACCATTCATGCTGTGTAATTTTCTTTGCAAGTACAATGACCTCTCCATTCCCTACAAATAAGATTATTCTCTCGGTGTGTGCGTGTAAACATCCTGAAGTTAGGCAGCATGTGACTTTGATTTTTGCTCATGCTAGTTGTTCATTTAAATTGCTCTGACAGTTCTGTCAGCGAGTACAAAGGTGCCACTGGCTGAGTAAGCACTTGGCATTTTGTAGCATTATATGGTATGGTATTCACAATAACCTATGGGTAGCCTCATTTCCCTATTGGCAGCCTCACTAATTTGATCTGGTCTGCTGTATATTGCTCTCAAATAGGTGTTATTTGGAAATGACCTGGCCACAGATGTAGCATATTTAATTTGCATGTAAATAATACTGCAAAGCCATGTGGTTCTTGGGACAATGGATACCCTACCTAAAACTAGAAGGAATTGTTTACTCAGTGCTATTAATTGATTATGGAATACAGTATTGCCCTTATATGCGAATAAGATCACAAATGTCAGGTAACTAAACAATACATACTATAATCATCCTTAAACCTCTCTCTCTCATTGATAACTGGGCATACTTTATTTGATCATGAAGTGCAAGAAGAAAAACACAATGGAATATCTGTCTTTGTCATGGTTATTCATTTTCTAACTCGTCTATTCATACACACATATATATGTAATCAAATTTAAACAACATATTACTAGTGCATGCTGCTTTAGTGCAATTACATCTCATGTGTAAATATTTAAAAATCCTTTCCAATGTTGGGTCCTATATTTTTTCATACACAATCTCTTTCCCAAAATGATAATTATTTTTTTCACATACTTTTGGAGAATTTTTTTTTTTACATATGAAAATTACACGACATATGATAAAGCAATCTGAATGGCATAATCCATATATAAGTTGATTTGGAGTGTATAAGACAAAGCTGAGATTTTCTGGCCAGCAAATATGGTTAAGTGAACAATGATTATGATAAAGCTGGTGAGTGCTTATTATAAGATGGTGCCTCATGAAATTGATCTAAATTAAAACTTTTTAAGTGCGCTGTACAAGTATTATGTCAACATCAGGGTAACAGTACATACCTCATCATCTTTGACATCAATACAATTCTGATTGGTTTCCAGAATTCTCTGGACATTTTGTGTATTTCCCTCTTTACACCAATCAAAGATGGTTTTCTTCTCATCATCTATATCATCATCAGAACCCTGTAATGTGCTGACGACCACACCCAGGCCTCCTCCAATCATTTTCTTGCTCTCTTTCTCATCAAACTATGAAATAAAGGAAACAATTCAGCAGTTACAACCCTACCAAATATTCCAGTTTAAATAATGCAAAACTAAACCAAGGAATAATGAAAAAGAGAACAGACAGAAAGTAAGAAACAGATTGGTTGGCTCAGGAGGTTAACAATAAATGCCCCTCTCAACTGTATTTTCAATCAAACAAAATGCTTTTTGTCCTCAGAAAGCAATAAAAAGGTTGGCCTTACTGTAACAAGAGGATTCTGAAACATTTACTTGCTACAGCAAACTGAAAACAAAATTTTCAATTAAATATTTTTCACCACAAACTGTAATAAAAAGTGTTCTGTGGAGCCTGATATCTCACCTGCATCTGTGTGCTTGTCACTATAGACAGAATTTTTCAAGTATCACCCTTTGAATTGATCGAGTTCACTTGGAGCATTAATGGTGCATCTGCCATTACATTACTGCGAAGCACCGTAAACAAACTGAAACTTACACTGAAAAGTGAAATGTCTGAAGTGAGATGTTTAATGCCTGATGTATTTATCAATATAAATGATTGGACTGATGACATGAGTGGCCAAATGTCACGTACAGTGACATTTACAACTATTTAATTTCATCGAAAGCAGTAGATGGAAAAGAAATGAAGAACTTTAAAAGCTTGCAAAGTTATATCTACTTCCAGAGTGGAAATGTGGATACAATTTTACACAATACATCAAACTTGGAGAATAAAATTATTATGAAAGGAGAAATACGCTCATCAGAGTAAGTAAATAAAGTAAACAAAGCTTACGTTTTTTTGTACCATGGAAGGTGGTTGCTGAGAAAGGGTGGTGTACATGTATGGTGGGGAAAGGACACTCGAGCAGTCATGTCGGTGCTTTGTTGTGGAAAATTGAACATGCTGTGAGAAATAATCTTACTGTGGTCAACTGTACTGATTGGACAGCTAAGTGGAACAGAGGTACGAGGGAAATGTTGAACCGAAACCCCTTGCAAATATTAAACTAAAATGAAAACAATATTGGTGACAGCCCCATTACAGATGACAGAAAAGTAGTGCCTGTTGCCTGAAACACACCGTTTTATTTGACAAAGGCAGAGTTTAAAACTGTTGTTGACAAGTCACCACTTAAAGCTTAATTTCAAATTAAAGGAACAACAATGAACAAAAGTTTCACATGTGAACCTTCGAACTGTACAGGTGATACATTGCTTCATGATCATAGCAGTCATGAAAGCTTATCTTCTTGTGGGAAATGTTTACCATTTTTTCAAAAGTATGTATGCCTGGATGCAGAACATATTAATAAACTGCAAAATCAAACTGTCAGTCAGTATAAATGTCCTTTGTGAAGAGACTCGAAAATTGAGAATTACAGCTAGCAGTGCACACAAAGTACCCATCAAAGAGACAACTGACTGCATCAATTTCATATGGGAAAAAAGTTAAAGGAAGCAGAGGATTTTATTTACAAGTTCAATTAACTATGTTTTGCATAGGATAACTTTGTGAAAAATCGGATATTGTGCCTTTGTGAATTTTACTACAAGATGATGATGCCACGTTTAGTTGATGAAGTAGAACAGGACCATCTGATGCTATGTAAAGTGTTAAAAAAATTCACGAACCTATAACAGGGATAAGTAACGTTTGCTGTACTGATGTGCACAAATATTCCATATCTGAATAGTTCTGATGATGTGTTCAACATCTTTATGATGCTTAAACAAGTTGTATGTTATATGAAATATACATCTTACACATTATTATGTCAGTTATTTAAGCATTAATATCTATATATTCTTTTTTCTTCAAATATGCAGAACACATGTAGGGTCATGAGGACTGTTTTTGTGTGACAAAACTTATCAAAATGCAGAAATGGGTTTGTGACGCTCAGAAAAGAAATTTTTATTTTTTAGGGTCGTGGAGTAAAAAGGTTGGAAACTACTGCATTAATTAGTAGCTTTTAAAATGGACTTGATATATTGTGGTTACATAACTGATACCCATAAGTGGATCACCCTTTGATATCAATCCTGTGAGTCAATGCAATAGAATTAAAGGCACTTTACTGACATTAGTGTTGGTTTTCTTAAAGAAATGATTAAAATGACTGTCATTTTCAATAAGCTTATATGAAAAGATAGCTTGTTCTTAATTGGACAACATTGTCGTAAGGGTTGTTTTGATAAAGTGCACTAAGCTGACTCGAGAAACTCGTGACACACTTCACAAGTCTCAAAAATATCCCAAAACCATCAACAGAGTAAGGCATGTTTGGCATAATAATAATATAATAATCAGGAGATGCATACTGTATCTTCATTTATAATTTTGTTTTAAAAAAAGGAAACAAAATAGCCCTAATTATGTTTTTCATAACATCTTGTACTAAAAAAATTCTTCATTTTCACTTGAAATTACACTGCAATGAACACGCTTAAATATTAGTGCCTGATCAGCTCATTCTAGAATAATATCACATACAACAGTCACAAATTGGGGACAATCTAACTCTTCATTGATTTTAATGGTAAATTTTGGGACTTCACTTGAAACAAAATTTACAGGAGAAACAGATTTTTAATCTATAAATGATGTTCAAGAAAAGTGAATTAACATTTTAAAGATTGTCTCTATAACTGACCTAAAGCAAGTCAGGCAAGACAGAAAATATATCATGGCATAATCTTCTGGTCTATAGTGATATTATTCCAAACTTTCACTGCAACTGATGTACAGCAGAAAATATGTGACTTTCAAACACTTTAATATTGTTATTGACACTGATTTCTCAGATGGCAAAGTGGCTACTACATTTAACCATCTTTATGCTGGTGAGACAATAAGTAAAAATTATTTTTAAAATGATGAGTATTGTAAACAGCACATTATATGACAACTCTGTATTTACTTGTCTTCTATGTAGATAATTTAAATTTCTGTGATAAAACGGTTTTCTTCTTTCAGTACCAGTGACCTGGACCTTTGACCTCAATCAAGAGGCTTCTTCTTTACTCCAGTTGTAAGCAATCAACAAAGTTTTGGTCCTGCTCATTGAAGCAGAACTAATGTTATAGCGTGAAAACCAGTTTTCTTATTTCTGTCAGTGATCCTGGCCTCTGACTTTCTGAACCCAAAATCAATAGGAGTCTTCCTTACCACAAGTGCAAGTCATCTACAAAGTTTGGTAACTGTAGATGGTGGATAGTGACGATTAACTGTAAAAAAAAATGAAATTGGTGACAGACAGATGGACAACATTTAAACATAACATGCTCATTGTGGGTGTATAAAAATAGGACAAGAACATGCTTATCAATATAAAGAGTGAAACTGAAGCACACAGTTCCAAAACCTTACACACAAACCTTACAAATAGCTAACCTTAAACACAAACCTTTCCCATAATATACAAAGAAAATGTACGGTCAACAATCATAGCATTGACGTAAAAAAAAAAATAATTACCATGGTTCCAAGGTAAAAAAGGATTTGTGAACAGGTCACAGATCGATTGTGTTAACTTCAAACTCATTCACCCAAATTAAGAAGACAAACCATCAAGGCATTAGGAAATATAAAGAAAAACGAGGACTTGAACCAAAACATTAATGTAAATTTTCAATGATTGTGAGCTTGACCACAAAATCAAAGGGGCAAACAAGCATGTAATAGAATGAATTCTCTCAGCTGGAAAATAATTCATTCTACACATGAACAAAATCTTTCAGGTAATTTAGAAAATTAAAGAAGCACATTCCTTTAAAACTTGGAACTGAGCAAATCGCCTGTTTAACTCTCAGTTGCACCCCGACTACTTTTTCACCAAAATTATTTGCAATAAATTACATGACTGTCAAGCTGAACTGAATGTTTATTAAATGGTGATTAAATATTACAGAAGCAGGTCGCTGTCAATGTAATAAATGGCTTTATGCATTCATGTATCTACATAATGGTGTTAGATGTTCACAACTGTTGTCACTGTCAATTGACAGTGCAGTGGTCCCCCTCCTGAATGACCCCCATCCTCCCACCTGTGGCCACCCATTTTATACAGTCAGATCCCCTTGGCACTGATGAGTGTGAGTTCAAAATGTACCTCTTGGTACATCTGCTTATGTGGACAGGCATATTAGGTAAAAAAATTGTCAAATTTACCCCTCATGAGTGGTAACAAATAGGAATTGACCGACAAAAATCTCAATAATATTTGTTAATTTCTGAATTCCGCACAGACATTTGTTCCAACACATGGATAAAGTACCTAACTTTAAGCTCCATACAGAAAGGTAAGTAATCTGATTATCTTTTAGTTCCATAGATGTTAGTTTGTCACTTTTATAACTGCTATTATTACCACCAACATCATGAAGATGTCAAAAGTTTACTGCTGACAATCACAGCAATGTTCAGTTCAAGTCAGTGTGACATCCAGTCACTGTAAAGTAAAAATGACATGTATGCTGTTGTGGTTTCTTTCTCATTGATCAAGAAAGGGTACCTGATTAAAACCAGTTGCTGACACTTAATTTGTAAACATTGAGCATTTTGTGTAATAACAACAAATTGTCTATGAAGGAGTAAATTGCTGCAAAAAGTACATCCTCAGTTTATAAGGAAATGGGAAAGAAATTCTACCAAACAAAAAAGAGCAAGTCCTTTGATCACTGCTGAGAAAGTTGAAGTCAGATTCAAAGAACATTGTCAGTTATACAGTTGACAACAGTGTGAAAATGGATGGGATGAACAATGTAAGTTACAAACAGCTGTATGTGCCCTGTTTTTATTTATAGGACAGTTTGGACCACCATTGATTTTTTAGAATAACAATGAAAATGCTTTGTCAAATTGATCCTAGAACAGGCTTGACATTTTTAAATGAAAAATTAAATACATATAAAAACACCTTTCATATTTCATATGTAATTATCACTTGCATCTGTGATTTCCCTCTAGAAATTCCCCTCTCTTATAAGACCACTTCCTGCTGTGGGTGGGCTTATAAGATGGGGATGACTGAATCAGTCATTAAATACTTAACAACTATGCTGGTGTTACCACTATTAACACACTATGATATCCTCCTCGCCTGTTTGGAATATTTTAAGGTGAAAGCAATTGGTCATGGACTTAAAGAAGATCCTGATGACATCGAGACTGACATTAATCAGGATTCATTGCTCAGATTCATGTCATGATAGTGACATGGAAATAAGCTGAAAAAATGTAAATATACAAAAACAAAAAACTAATCATCTGAGTGTTTTTCATTCAAACTGCTATGAAAATAATAACGATTTAAACTTTGCTGGTTATGTCATTGATGAAATATTACATACAGGAATTACCCAAGTTATTGTTTTAATAATGATTTTTTAAAAAAATATTTAATTAATATGGAAAAACAAATTTTAAATGCAAAAACTTGATTAAACAAATACTTCCAAGTTGACATAACAAATATCTTAATTTTTCTTTTTCTAGAGAAACCATCAACTTATCTTGCTTCTACTCTGGCCGATCTACCTTCATCTTCAATTCTTATGGAAAGCTCTGATAAGTAAATGAAAAATATAAACCAAAACTTTATTATAAATGTTTTATGACTGTTCCCATGATGCCAAGATCCATTGGGCAAGCACATGACATATAAGTCTTGTCATAGTTCTTCATGTCAAGTATAATGAGAATCTACTGCCCATTTAGAAAATAAATGCAAATGAACAACTAGAATCACAGCTAAATGAAACTGTTAATGCCAATGGAAAAATGACTGCTACATGTCTCACTTTCCACTAATGTGGGTTTGACAAAAATTGGTAAAACTGGATTTTAAAAAATGAACTAAATTTGAAGCAAAACTGAAATGCATAGTTCCTTCATATAAGCAATAAACAAAACATTTTCCTTTAAAACATTTTAAAAAATCAGTACAAAGATAGGGCCTACATGATAAAATCACAATCAAAGCATTGCTGTAAAATGTGTGACATAGACCCCAAGGTCAAATGGTTGAATGTGCATGTCGCAGACAGAATTGTTTTAGTTTTACATTGATTACGAACAAAATCCTTTATGAGGTTTAGGAAAAATGCAAATGAAAAAACTTGAACCAAAACCTTGAACCAAAATTTCTATCACTGTGACCTTAACTCTAAGGTCAAAGAAGTGAGCTGGCATTTCACAGAATGAATAGTCCTAGCTGATGATAATTCATCCCAAGTATGATGAGAATCTGTTGAGTGATTAAGGAAATATAAGGAAGACAAAATATTTCAGCCAAAACTTAACACAAGCTTTCCTTGTGATTTTGACTACAAGGTAAAATGGGCGTGGAAGCATGCTTGTTATGACTTTATGTTCTTACACAAAGGAACAAAAAAGAGTGAAAACAACAAGTTTTGTAAAATTCAACAAAAATAATTTATTTCCCAAGAATACAAACTGAAAAATGTCACCAAAAAATCCCAAATAATCTTAGAATTTCTAACAAGTCCTAATGATTAAAGTTAAGAATAAACTTTAGTGGCATTCTAAAATAAATAATCCAATGCTGGAAGTGTTCATGTATCTATGGTGGCCTGTGTTGTAGTGATGTGCCAGGTCTTTTGTTGAAACACAACAATACAATCCAAGCTATATCCTTATTTGAATTTCACTACAAGTCTCTACTTCCATGAGAATGTTATTTTAGAACACTTTGTATTTCCAGAGAAGAATCACTTAACTAAATAATTTGAATAAATAAATTCCAGCCCAAATGAAATTCTGGACACAATAATAATACAGCTGATTCTGCTCATATCTTACAGCATTAATGAATAATTTCTAGAAAAACAAGAAAATATAGTCCTATACTTGAACTCAGGTCACATTTAACATTTTCTAAAAAAAAAATATTACCTAATGGACAATTTCATTCTGGAAGCTTCCAAATGTTTACAAGATAAAATCTTAGTCATAATTAGAAGGTCTGTTACTAAAATTATTATAAATGTGGTAAACAACAGGTAGACCTGGCATTTCATGGATATTTCCAAAGTTCTAGACTCAGATTGATATAAACATGTTGTGTACAAAACCAGAACCAATGATTCAGGTCAGGTAAAAAATGAACTTGATTTTGGACAAGGTCAAATCCAAAATACAATTATCCAAAGCATATAATGAATAATAAAAACGAAACAAACAAAACAAATTAAATATACATAACACTTCCCCACATAAAGAAAAAGAATGATTTATGCAATAAAGCTTTCTTTTAGCTATTAGTCATATGCACATGTGATAAAACTTTACACAAGATGAGATCTTATGATTGACAAGAGTATACATGAAACAATATGATATTACTTTACATGTGAAAGTGCATCTGCTATTAGATTGTCTTTTCCCTTGACATGCCTGATGTCAACATTGTATTCCTGCAACATTAAACTCCATCTCTTTTTTTGTGTGTTTCATCTTGCCAATGAAAGTAAGGGGGTTGTCATCACTGAATACAATAGTTGGAAATATACATTTCAAAGTGTTGCAAACCAATATCACAGCGAAACATTCCTTCTCATTTGTGGAATAATTTCTCTGGGGCTTATTTAATTTCTTAGAAAAGTAGTACAATGGATAATCTACACCATGTTTGTCTTCTTGAATCAATACTGCTCCAACCCCAACATCACCTACATCAACAGAAGTTTAAATGATTGACTGAAATTATGGAGTGGAAAAAACTGGTGCACTCTTTAGTATGGCCTTTAACTTATCAAAAGCCTCCTGACATTTTTTAAACCAATGAAACTTGGTTTTCTTAATAAATTTGTCAGGGGTTCAGCAATTATGGAAAAATTGGAAGAAAATTTCCGACATTATCTAGCCATAACCAATAATCGCATCAGTTGCTTTTTTACTGATACGCACAGAGAATTCATAGATAGCCTCAACCTTAGAATCTATAGGTTTAACTTGTCCATGTCCCACAATATGCCCTAGAAATGTAACACAAGCACAGCAAAACTCACTTTTTGGATAAAGTGTCAAATCTGCATCAGTGAGTCTGTCAAAGAATTTCCGAATCATAGCTTTAAGTGATTTTTCCAGGTGTCGTTGTAGATGATGACATCATTAATGTAAGCATCACAATTATCTTGACCAGCTGTAATCCTGTTCATTAAATGTTAAAAAGTACAAGGTTAACCTTTCATCCCAAATGGCATCATGAATGCCGAATTTCCTTTGCCTTTTCCGTCAGTGGAATTTGCCAGAATCCTTTAAAAAGATCAAATTTGGTGACACATTTTGCATTTCCAATTATATCAATGCAGTCAACAATTCTTGGCAATGGAAATGAATCCGTTTTGGTCACACTATTCACTTTTTGATAGCCAGTGCACGTGGAAAGTTTTATCTGGTTTCGTTACAATTTTATATGGTGAACTCCAGTCGCTTTTACTTGGTTCTATGAAATCATTCTCCAGAAAATGCTAAATATCCTTTTTCAAACATTCCTGTCTGAGGGGGTTCATCATGTATGTATGCTGTTTCACAAGTGCGGAATCTACAATTTCAACATTGCAGATTTATTTGTTCATGTTGGAACATCCTGAAACAAGTGCTCATATTCAAGTAATACCGGTAGCTGTTTTACTTTATTCTTTTCTTGTTGTTGCAGATGTGAAAGTTTCTGGCCAGATTGTTCGTAATTTCTGAACTCTGAAGATTGGTTACATCAAAGTCACTACAGTCCAATTGCATTCCATTGCTTAAATCCCTACTGTGTGGGACAGGTACAGTTAAAATGACTGCATGATTAACATGGCTATATGTATCAACATACTCCTTTAACATATTTATATGGCAAAGTTGTTTCTGATTTTGCCTTCCTGGAGTATTGATGATAAAATTTAAATCACTTACTTTCTTTTCAATGTGTAAAGACCACAGTACTTAGCCTGATGAGAATTTTAAGAAAAGGCTAAAAACTCCTTTCCTTGGTATCTTGGTCAAATCTTAGTTTCACTTTGACTGAGTAGAGTGCACATTAGTTTTTGGTACTTCACAGGCCTTTGGAAACTTATATTTAAAATCAGAAACATAGTCGAGAAGATTAATTTCTGTATATTCATTTGAAAGAAGTTTCTCTTTTAACAACTTCAATGGTCCATGGAAAATACGTCCAAAACCTAGTACAAAATGAAAATCCTAAAGATTCTTGTACTGATTCCCTAACAGCAAACAACAGTAAATGAACACCTTCGTCCCAATCTTTTCCAGTATCAAAACAATATGACAAAATCATATTTTTTAAACTGTGATGATAAATTTCTAAAGCCCCTTAACTTTCAGGGTGATAGGCAGAAGATTTGAACTGCTGGATGGCTAATTCATGCATAACTTGCTGGAAAATTCCAGACATAAAATTTTTCCCTTGGTGAGATTGAACAGATTTGGACAGGCCAAATTGAGTAAAAACTTTATCTAAACGTACCACTGTTTTAGTTTAATATTCCTCAAAGGAATTGCCTCTGGGAATCTTGTTGAGGCACACATTATGGTCAACAAGTATTGGTTACCTGACTTGGTCTTAGGTGAGGGACAGACACAATCTACCATTATTCTGCTAAATGGTTCAACAAATGCAGTAGATTGCAGATAAGTCTTATGTATCTTCTGATTGGGTTTTCTTATCATCTGACAAGTGTTACAAGATCTACAGTATATACAGACATCACATTTAAGTTTTGGCCAATAGAAATGATTCAGGATATTGTCTTAAGTCTTACTGATCCCTAAATGACCAGTCAATGAGCTTCATGGGCTAACAAAGAATTTCCTGTCTATACAACATTGGAGCTAAAATTTGGTAGACCACTAGTCACCATCAGGCACCTCAGGTGGTCTCCATTTTCTCATAAGGACCCCATTTTTAACAAGCACTTCTGTGGCTTCAGTTTCACTAATAGCCCTTTCAAACAAACCTCATGATCTTGTACCCGTTTGATGACAAGTGATTCTTGTTAGTCACCCTAATTTGAATAAAGAGAATGAGTAGCTAAAACAGGATCATCATGATCAATACATTTTGATTGATCCCAATGAGGAGCAAACGTGATTGCATCAATAGCCTGATCAATACATGTGTCTGTGTGTGTGTATGTGTGTGTGTGATTTGGAGTTTTAACATAGCTTTAAAAAAATTTCAGTCATATCACTATGATGTCTGCAGTGTGGCAGTTTACAGTGATGTCTAACACTTGGGCATTATGCCGCAGACATGTAGCATATCTCCCATCTAGTCACATTATCCTGACACCAGGCGACCAGTCCTAACACTAACTTCTTAATTCTGAGTGCCTAGCGAGGCAGCTGTTAGTACCAGTTTTATAAGTCTTTTGTATGACTCAGCTGGGGTTCGAACCAGCGAATGTTCCAACAGACATGGGTCCTGAGACCAAGCCTGATGACAAGTTTACACAATAGAGAGGAACATTAACAAAGCCGCACTCTACTCCTTGAATAAGACCACTCTCATTAGAAGACTTCTCATAAAAAGGTAAAGTACCTGATAATAAAAGACTCGGAGAAGCTCCTGTAGCCCTTAAAATTTTAATAGGGTTCAGTTTTGGCAAGCTCATTCATGAGCAATAAAAAACCCTTCGCCATCGATGGTTCATCATTCTCCGAAACAAAATCAAAAAATGGGGTTTGTTTGACTCAACTAATGTGTTGCTTTCAATACATGACTGTGACCTTCACCTCCTAGAAATAAGTGTATTTGGAATAGGTCTGTCTTGATTCTGTTGCTTATTTTTTAATTTCTAGCAATCTAAAATAACCTGCAATAGGTGCATGTAGTAAGATACAAGGATTTCTGATTTCTGATCAATCTTATCATAAACTTGATTCTTAAAAGTTGAGCCAGACTGAGATTTAGAACTGCTTCTATTAGACTGAAATAGCTTTCACCTGAAGACTGACAAGTGGAAGACTTACTGACAAAAGAAACTTCATGATCTAATGAATACTTGTCAGCTGTACGAGCAGCATTTTCTAAAGCTTTGACCTTGTGCTCATCAAGATCAATAAGCCTCAGGTACCAACTCATAATCCTTCAAGATACATTCCTTAACCAGATCATAATCAGCACTTTGCTGTACTGACAGGGAAGTTTAGATGTCATGAGCTTTGCCAAAGGTGCACTTTGAAATAACTGAGTCCAATGCACACTAGGCCATTTCAAATTTTAAGCAATTTTTCAAAATGTGGCAAATATTTATCTACTTCTTTATCTTTAAAAGGGGGTATACTATTTTTAGCAACATCAAATCCCGAATTTTTTATGCAAGTGGGGATGTGCATTTTACTTGCCAGCTCCAATTCTTTTAATCTAAACTGAAATTCCCTTTCTTCCTTTTCTCTTTCTCTCTGCATCTGCATTTCTTTCTTCTTTTTCTCTTTGCATCTTTATCTGTATTATCCTATCTTCTCTGTCTCTCTCCTTCCTCTTTCTACAACTGCAATTGTCTTTCTGCTCTCTTTCCTCTTTCTGCAACTGCAATTGTCTTTCTCTCTCATCTTTCTCTGACTGCATTTGTTTTTCTTCTTTCTTTAACTGTATTAGTCTCTCTTCTTTCTGAAGCTGAATCTTTGTTAACTGTATTTCATTCTTGAATTTTAATTTCAATTCCATAACATAGTTCTGTAAGTTAGAGCCAGATGGAGACTTACTAATCAAACCTAAAGCACTTTTATCCAAAACATTCTTTTCACCAAATACTGGACCAAAATATTTTTTATTTCTTGCTTCGTTAAAAAGCCTTCACCACAGAAAGATCATATTTTCTTGCAAGCTGGAGCAATTCATCCTTTTTCAGGGAGTCTAACTTATCCTGGGTAGAATTTGAAATAAAATTCTCCACTTTAGATTACATTTTGAAAGCTTGTTGGTTTCACCATTAATTTCTCAAATTGGTAAAATAATACCTGGGACTTAGAAAATTTTTGAACAAAGTTAATTTAAATTTCAAAACAAAGTTTTCTGAAATATTTTATAGAAATTCATATCCCAAGGATGAACCTCCAATTTTCTGTTACTACTCTATGGTCTTAAACAAAGTAACAGAAAAGAGCATACACCAATAAGTTCTGTAAAATTCAACAAATAATTTATTTCCATAGAATACAAAGTGAAAAATGTAAAAAAAAATGCCCTTAGAGTACTGCTAATTAAATTCCAAATAATCTTAGAATTTCTAACACAAGTCCTAATGATTAAAATTCTGAACAAACTTTAGTGGCATTCTGAAATAAATAATCTAATCCTGGAAGGTTCTAAATGTTTACAAGATAAAGTCTTATTTACATTTCATGGGGAATTTCCAAAGTTCTAGACTCAGATTGAGATAAACATGTTAACAAGCTCAAAATCAATTATTCAGGTCAGGTAGAAAATGAAGATGATTTTGGAAAAAGGTTAAGTCCAAAATACAATTATCCATAGCATAAAATGAATAAAAAAAGCTAACAAAAATGTCGATTAAATATATACAACAATGCTGTGGAACTATTTGTTTTAGCTTCATAATGATTCATGCCAAGTATGATGAGAATCAATCAAGAGGTTTTGGAAATAATGGTATATGAAACATTAGGCCCAAGTGGACTTGCGTTCACTCACCTAGCTGACAAATGTACATAGAGCAGTTCGCCAAGAAATTTGGGTCAGTAGCATACTTTCTGTTGAAACTTGACCAATTCTGTTGATTAAAGATTAAGAAAACAACTTTTCTTAATGTTTCTCTATTTTTTTTTCTACAGCTGTATTCGATTACAAATCAGCATCAATTATCAAATATAGTAAAGCCCCATCAATTATCAAATATAGTAAAGCCCCTATACATGGATGCTTTGTATCAAAGTTGGTCCAATTCTATATTTTCTACACACAAAGGTGTGTAAAGGTTTTCCTACTTTTCACAATGGTGGTCATATTTGATGGTGGAATGGCTTTATTTCTATAAATCTGAGAGGCATTCAAGCTAGGACATTTTCTGTCAAATTTAGTTTAATTCTGCTAACGGTATTGATGGGTAACCACCTATTAATATTAACACAGGCTGGGGGTGGGGTGGGGGGTGATTTATCAGATTAGGTGTCTTGTTATCTGTCTGCTTTCTAGTAGATGACCATCCCTGACCAAAAAGTTATATATATTTTCTGTTTATTTGTGGTTACATCATTATGGTTCATTTTATTGTTAATCCATTACTATTATTCCTGTGCCTAAACTCTCAGGTGAAGTAAATGTTCCAAACAGAATTTCTGCTTAACCATTACCCTACAAGCCAATATAGTAAGCAACAACAATTGCAAATGGTTTGATTCTTCGTAGTTGTCATATTCCATTAGGGAAAGCTAGCCAACAGAAAGAACTGATGCATACTCTACAGCAAGTTCCCATTACTTCAACTGATAATTGGGAATATGCACTACCAGATAATAATAAATAAATAATAATGAGGACTTTGTATAGTGCCTAATCTTTGGAAGCTCTAAGCACTTTACAACATTTGACAACACTTAAAAAACATATATAATGATATGATTACAAAAATAAAACCAAACACCACGAAATTAGAAAACTGAAAACATGCTGTAAATATTTAAGGTAAGGAAACATTATTAGGTCTTAAAGTCTGTTCTTGCAGTTGAAAAAGGTGAGTTTTAAGAGCGCTCCTGAATGAGATCACTGTGTCTTTGTGTCTAAGTTCAGTGGGCAATTCGTTCCACGTTGCTGGGCCCTGGTATGCAAAAGAACGTTGTCCATATGACTTCATTTTCATAGTGGGAATAATGAAAATACGAGTGTCAGAAGAGGAGTGTAAGTATCTTGCTGGTGTGTACACATGGGTGAGGTCGGATAGGTATGTTGGACTGGAGCCCATCAGTGAAACATAGCACAGAGAACAAATTTTGTGTTTAATTCTGGATCGAATGGATAACCAGTGTAGGGTACAGAGCAGGGGGACGCGTGCTCTGATCGTGGTACTCTAAGGATGATCCGAGAAGCTGTGTTTCGAACTTTTTGAAGTTTCTGGAGTAGATATTAAGACCAACCAGACAGAATTGAGTTACAATTGTCCAGTCTTGAAAGTGCTAAGGAACACACAAGTGTTTTAGTGGCATCAATTGAAAGATACTTGCGAATGGAGCTGCTGCGTCTCAGCTCAAGATATGCAGCCTTGTATATGTTCATGACATGTTGGTGCAGTGAGAGAGTACTGTCAAGAGTAACACCTAGGTTTTGTACTGACTGTGTGAATTTAATGTTGGTGTTGCTGATATTTATTGTCTGAGGCAAAGGATGTGAATGAGAAAGTCTTTGTGTTGTAATCAGAATGGCTTTGGTTTTATCATCATTCATCTGCAGCTTGCTACATGTCATCCATGATTTCACATCGGAAATGCACCTCTCTACACCTTGGATGGTAGCTTCAACTTCAGTTGGGTGGCTAGATTTGTATATTTGGGTGTCATCATCATACAATTGGTGAGACTCTGGATGATGATCTATGACACTTGAGATTGGCTGAGTGTACAGAATGAAGAGAACAGGTCCAAGAACAGACCCCTGTCATAGTCATTAAGGATGTCAAGTAAAAGATGAAAGATGCTGCTACCATATGTTGGTGTATTGGCAAATGATGAGCATTTGCAAGTCTTGTTTCATTAAGGGTTCACCGTAAGGTGCTTGTAGTGTGATTACCTAATCAGATGATGAGTATCTGACACAGGTGGATTAGTGTGGCTTTTTACCTACAGAAATCATCCAGCACCTAAACATGGAATTATATGGAGATAATTCTGGCACCCCTGCTATATGTGTGTGCCCACAGGAGTAATTTAACAAACAAATCTTTCTTGCTGGAAAAATATGAAATTCAATTATAGTTCATAACATAATTACTTTTTAGTTCATAACATAATTATTTTTTAATAATATTTTTTGGATTGCCTAACTGGGATTCACATTGGGAAAAATGGTTGCCTGGCATTCTTTTCTGGTTGTCCTGAGCAATGAATTTTTCAACCTCTGCATTTGTTTAAAATTGAAAAGCTATTATGCTCTGTGCCAAGTTTGGTTGAAATTGGTCTGGCAGTTTGTTTTTTAAAGAAGAGCTGAAAATAGCAATTGTTCACAGATGACAAATTTTTCTCTTTTTAGTAGTGGTCCATTAGTTGGTAAAAGGCTTTTATATTTTTAGTGGTGGCATACCTGCCAACCCCTAGAGAAGTGTAAACATAATTATTAGTAATATAAGTCACATAAAAGCATAATCTGATCATCAAAAGTGTAATTGATGTATTACAAGTCATAACTATAATAAACCATATAATAAATGTACATTTATTTTTGCTACTAATCTGAATCTGCAAGTGGTTTAAATTCTTGTCACAAATGGACAAAATACATGCAAATTACCAGTAGTATAAGAATACAAACACAAAACACACTGACAAATTATATACACAACATACTTAAACTTGTCTACATGTCTTTTGATGGGTCATTGTTAAATCATCTACACAAATTGTGCAATGAGCATGATGAGGTGCTCAACCTGAGTGCTGTATAATATCACTTTCATATTCTTTTTCTTTAAATCTGTAAAGCACTAGTGATTTGTCCTTTTTCTCCTCTGACATCTTTAAATGTTTTAAAAGACCAGACCTTTAAAATTTCACCAGACATACTGATAAAGCCTGTTTTCACTTAACATCTTGTGCCATATTTTTGTTTTAAGGTATAGACTGGTCCACCAATGGATTCTGTTTACCAATATAATGAAACCTATATTTCCTTGAAAACTGGTTTAAAACAGCTGCCTTAAACAGAATACAATAACAGTGTCAGGAAAGTATATGTAGGTCTATGATGGACAAGTGTACTCTTAGGCTATTCATACACAGTAGCCTTCATTTTTAAATCGCTGTTAAATTTATACGAGTGGGCCCGGATGAAAGAGATGATGATAAATACAACAAACACGACTATTAATGCTTTTCTTTTTTTCTTTATACCAAAAAAGTGTATTCCATATAAATGCAAACAGAAGATGTAATTCAGCTAAAATATTGTAATGGTTCACGGTTTTGTGGTGGCCATATCTGAGTTTAGATTGGCATCATTTGGTACATTTGTGGTGGCCATATTTGAGATTAGATTGGCATCATTTGGCAAGTTTGTGGTGGCCATATCTGATGTTAAACTGGCATTATTTGGCATGTTTGTGGTGGCCATATCTGAGATCAGATTGGCATCATTTGGCAACTTCGTGGTGGCCATATCTGATGGCAAATTAGTATCATTTTTACAAATTATAAAGGGTCTGTACCAGGTTTGGTTAAAACTGGTCTGGTGGTTTTTGACAAGAAGTTGAAAATATAATCTGTTGACAGATGCTGGACAGATGAAAACAATGAAGGGTCACACCAGTTAATAAAAACCACAGCAAACTGCTGATGACCACACCAGTAAAGGTGATGGCAACATATTGCTTTCCATTAATATGATTTTGACAAAAATTAGTTAAAAAGGCACTGAATAAACTGATGCAGATGATTGATATCTAACACAGAAGAGACATTCAAATGTGCAGTTCCTTCCTAAGAGGCATAAACAGAACCTTAAACACAAACTTTTAACTGCTATCTGCATACAGCAGTGCCCTGTGTGCTGCAGGGTATAAAATGTGCCCTCTGTATATTGTAAGAAATGACCAATAGAGATGACCCGTGATGATGTTTCAGCTAATCTCCAACTTATTTAATGAGGGCAATTCTTTTCAAACTTGAACTTTGTATTTTAAGGATTTACCCATTTTTGGCTTTATCTTTGTTTTGCGTTCCTCTTTTTTTATACCTAAACTTACTCTGTACTATATAGCCAGGATTGTGCTGATGTGCTATTAAGCCCTATACATACACAGATACTTATTACATAAAACAAACTGTAAACAAAAACTTTAACCTCAAACTTTTCCCCAATAACTTGCCCAAAAAATCAATAAATATGGGTAAAGAACTTTTAAATTAAGTCAGACATGCTTGTTTAACATCAAGTGAAAATGCATAGTTCATTCATATGCCATAAATAAAACATTAAACATTACTGAATAAGGTTGGGAACATGTTACTGAATATAATACAAATGCATATTTGCTTCCTATAGATGCTTCCCGATAAGGTCACTAGCAGACAATATTCTGCCCATTTTACCTGGACAACGGGAACCTGGCAGTTTCTCCTATATGCAGTCACCAAAATGTACCATTTTTAACAAGGCACACCGAAGCAAAGTCAACTAATAAATCATAAATATAGATACTAACAGAACGCTTGATTTCTGTTCTATTTATGTATGGAATTTTCGTACAAGTATCTTGAGATTCAATGAATTTATTTCAACTTCCAAAACACCATATAAAGTCAATGGTAAATCTGCTAGCTGACCACAAATATGGTGGATGATGACATCATTCGGGAACTATCAATAAACCAATTTTAAGCAAACCCTTAAACACAGACTTTAACCTGCTGTCTATAGAAAGCAAGCCTTTAATGTGAACTAGAACTTCAAAGTTTTCCCCATAAACTGCCATAAAAATCTATAAAATTGGGTACAAATGTATTTAATAGACCAGACTAATGTTCACAAACCAGTGAAAGTGAAATGCATTATCCCTTCATATGAGCAATAATCAAAATCTTGAACACAAACTGTAATTTGACAGCTTTCATTCAAATTCTGATGGTCCTTATTAGATGGAATTGTTGTAATATAATATATACATTATCAACAAGTGAAACTAAACAGCATCTTTTACAGCTTGTGTATCTATCAACAGTCTATCTGACTGGTCAATAGTTATTAAGAATCCATCTGTAGGCAGATATTTATCACTTTCTAATATCTACAGCATTGTTAAGGGTTCAAATCACCACTTTCTGAAGACATCATTTTTAATGGTTGAGAAAATAAATATATTTTGTGATCCTGATGATCCTGTACATACACACATGCATGTATTTGCTGGTGAAAGTTTACCGAAACTTTCTGAATATTAAAAATGGAGTGACTTTTTTTAATAAAGGCTCTAATGCAGAGTATCAATAAAAACTAATTTAACACAGGGTAGGTACAGAATAATTAGGCTTGCCACAAAAAATCAAATGTTCCCATGCATTGAGATTAGTACTCTACTTAATTAACAATTTGTGTGTCCCCCCACTTTTAAACTAAAGTATTTGCACACCCTCCCATGTGTTTGTTCCTCCTCCTGATTTTAAAAACAAAAAGCATCAAGGATATAAAAAATGCAAAACACTTGGTCAATTCACTGATTGTTTCTAACCTGTCACCAAGAGGTCCCTTAAACTGCTGATTTATTGGCAGTTCAAAGCAAACAGAAGCTCTTGATATCAACAAGTAGACAGACTGTGCACTGTCCTTTATGTTTTCTAGAACAGTATATTTTCAGCAAAAACTCATCTGTGTCCATTATTTGCAATGTCTAGTTTTAACATTCTGAAACAAGCTGAACAAACAAAATGGAGGAACTCTTTATACAAGTGTTCAAGAGACACAACTTCAAAATTGATGAAATTATTGAGATTACCAAAGATGGTGAACTACATCACATCTTTTGCTTAAAAACATAGACTCACCCATGTTAAATATGATGACCGTGTTACTCAAGAAACTCCCATCTGATCTGAAACACCAACAAGCTGACAGTGTCTGGGACCCCTTGGTGAAAATCAGGTTAGAACTTAAAAATCAATGAATGAAATGACTAAGTTTTGTACATTTTTACATATCCCTGATGCCTTTTGTTTCAAAATCAGTAGGGGGGTACAAACCAATTGGAGGGTGTGTGAATACTATAGCACTATACTCAATTAACAGCTTGTGTGTTCCCCCACTTTGAGACTAGTACTCTCCTCAATCAATGGCATATACAGATAAAGCTGCCAGGCAAAGCTAATACTGCTCAATTTAATTTGCTCAGCCAGCAGCCAGCTTCAACATGTCAGATTGTGGTACCTTTGTTCTATGGATATTCAGGAGAACAGGTTTACTCATCAGTGGTGGTGTATTCATTCCAAATTTCAAGGAGTAAAGGAGTAATAATATCTTCTATGTCTCCAATATTTAGATTCAATGATTCTTTTTAAGCAATTTAACATCAGGCACTATATCCTTGACTATAGTTACAGTTGGAAGCTAACCACTCAACATTCAAGGGATTTGGTGTAATATCTGGTGTTGAATAAGCTAATACCTACTGCCATAATTAATACAGTAGATTTATAAAAATAAGGGAAGTTTATTGTGCACATTATCAGTTATCCAAAAGAATTTTGGAAACCTGTTCAAAACAAAGGATTTTAGGTAATCCAAGATGGCTACCCAAGTGGATTAAGTTGAACTACAACTGCTATATCTGAACTTCATATATCATTTACTGCACTGGCACAGAATATAAGATTTCCATCAGGATATGAACATCTGGATTCAAAATGGAGATCTTTGTTATTGTGTTTGATTACATCCAGTCCAATTCCATCTGAAATATGATAACAAATCCTAAAGAAATAATACAGTTTTTAAATTTTTACTATGGAAGAATCTATCAATCTATTGTATTTGATTCAAGATACCTCACTAGAAGAAAGTAGCTTCTTGGGATTCTCTAAAAGTGAAATTTCCACTACTGCAACAAAACAATTATCAGATGTTGATGATGATAATTACAGCCTAAAGTACAACATGAACTCTTTAACTGTTTGTAATAAAAAAACTTATATCAGAATGGCAGAAAAAGCTGACCTCAAGATATGGTCAAGGAACTGATAACAAGCATAATGGTTTGATCTTCAAAATTCTGAATTCACCAGAAAATCTGCAGTCCCATAAAGTTACAGTGACTCTTTATAGTTCCACAAAACTTTAATTATTCAGGGGCCTAACTATAAACAATGGACAGAAACTAATTTTCTTCTCCTACCCACAGAAATTTATTTGAAAACAAGTTATCATGGAAACAATCAGAATATATTGCATGCCAGTAGCACCCCAAACCAGTCTTTGCTAACCTCTAGTGGGTATACTGTTCATTTAACAGACAGTCATCTACAGCTCTCCCCTATTGGGAATTCAGACACAGAAATAAGTGCTGTTACACCAATTAACTCTGAAATTCACCTCAGATCTTCATCCCTTCAGGAACCAGAAACTGAAAACCAGTGGTGAGGAAATTTCAGCTAAGCTAGCTAGAGAAATGAATTGTTCCTGAAGGCCATCACAAAGACTGATGCTCAGTCAGATAAGATTTATGAACTGCAGGGTGAAAAAGACATGACAGCCCTAATGGAGCAAAACAAACTGCTACAACAAGAACTTGCAAAAATGACAGCAAAAGCCAATAAACTGTCCAAGGAATGCAAGTCTTTAAAAACCAAACAGGAGACAGCAAGGAAAAAACATGAAAAACTTGAAGAACTGTAATCAGATTTCAGGAGAAAATTTATGAGCCTTGAAAAAACAAATAAAACCATCAAATGTGAGCTAAGACATCAAGCCGTTGCCTTTTTATGGAAGAGAACACAAAAATGAAAGAGGAAGTAAAAAAATTAAATAAAGACAAAGATTCACTATTGTCAGAAATTATGCAGCTTAAATATGGCAATGCCACTTCAAACAGCATGCATCTTGACATTTTAGCAGCAGTTCAGGAAGACATTATAAATATGAAAACAGAAATTGTCAGTACTCTCAAAGAAGAGTCACAAAAGCTAATCAGTGAAATAAGCCAGCTATTGAAAATAAAAGAAAATACCCAGAAAGAAAATAATACAGTGTGACCCCACTATAACACGGTAGTTGGAAGCCATAGAACCCAACCATGTTATAAGCAGCCAGGTCAGTTAGCTGAAGAAAATGATGCATGTATCCCAAAAAATGTGCACAGTAGGGGAGGGGGTTGTACAGGAAATAAATGTAGGTGCAAAAATATGTGCTTCATTGGCACATTTATCATCTTAAATCGATGCATATTAAATGAGAAATAGTGAAAACAGAGAAGGTATTTATAATGTTTACTTTATTCAGAGAACCAGGCATTGGTACATATACGTGTATACTGTTTATATATACATGTCTAATGTATAGCAATGAATAAAGTATCAACACCGTGTACTCACCCGCGAATCACGTCACATACATTGAATCTACAATACAAGTAATTCCATCAAAACTATGCACACACAGAGATTTAAAATATTCAATAATTTTGTCACAGTTTAGTGGAAAAAAAATAGCACAATCACGTAACGAATGATGAAGCACATTTACTTTTCAGTATGTCCCAAGTCGGTAAAAAGTTCCTCCCTGCCTATTGAATAGACAAGTGGGAGCTTTTTTTGTTTTTTGTTTTTGTTTTTATTTTTATATATATTTGTGGTAGTTGAGTGATGCTGCCTTCCATGCATGCATCAGAAATTTAAAGAAAGAGTCAGTTGATGATAGAGACAAATGTGTTCTGGTCTGATGACAAGGATTACTATAGAAAATGTGAATGTTCTGAAGGATTTAATTCTGAGTGAAAAGAAGAGGAATTTTACTTACCATCCATATACAAATGTCAGTCTATGTAAATATATTAATTACTAGCGAGCGGCTGAAAATCCGACGAAAGATAGATTATGAAATAATGCCTCGTCCGGTTAATCTCCGCTACCCGAAATGTAAATTTGAAGAAAAAAAAGCAGATATCTCAAAACATACAGTACTCATGCTAGATGTCAACATAAGCGGATTAAGATATAGCAATGCACTATTATGATGGTTTGTCAATATGAACAAAGAATTTGTTTATGTAACAGTAGATAAATTTCAGTGCATTTTATATCAGCTTTGCGGCTTCCTTTCATGGGACCTCTGAATTTCTCCACTCCAAACCAATGGTTGTATATACAAGTTTAACAGCCTACAAAGTCGCCAATAAAAAGAAATCGCCAGATGGTATATTTTGCTGCCAATAAGGAAAAAAAATTGCAATTTGCAACATTGCGAAGCCCTGCACAATTCCTGAATAAACTTTTTAGACGTTATTTTTCGTACTTTTAAGAAGAAAACACTATTTTTTTGTGTATGAGAAAAATGCATATAAAATTTCAGGAGCCACACCAAGATCGTCTTGTATTATTCATATGTGATCTCTTCCCTAAAATGATAATACACTTTTTTTTTGTTTTTTTCGTACTTTTAAGAAAGAAAAATACATGTATATAAAATTTCTGGAGCCACACCACGACTGTGTTATATCCAAATTCGTGTTATAACGGAGCGTGCTATAGCAGGGTCACACTGTAATTCCAAATGGACCCAGAATATAGGGTAAAACCCTACAGTCCCTCAAGCTACAGTAGAAAACTCTCTACCACACAATGTCACAGAGAGCAGTAAAGTGTCTTCATATCTTAGACATAACAGCTTTAGATTTCACAATACACTGGATTCTACCAAAGACTGAGAAAAAAACTTCAAAAAACATGATAATTCCAGAAAAAACACTCTTAACCAGAGACTTCATTATTAAATAGGTAAACGAAAGAGGTCTGAAACCTTGGGTTCAAGTTAAGTGTTTACTTAGAGAGAAACTGGTTATATATTTGATGCCATGAGAAAAATTAATCTTTCTCAACATGATACCATTATAATTAGTATTGGTGGCAATGATGTAAGTGACAATGTTTCATACTGACCAGATTGAAACCAATTTTGTAACATCCTAAATAACATATATCTGGAAAATCTTAACTGCTCATTCTTTTTATGCAGTGCATGCCCAAGAATTGACACAGACGTTCACGAGTTGAATGCTCTAACTGAACATCTACGTCAGGAGTGGAATCACAAAATGACAGACATTGAACATGGATTTGTGACCAAGTCTGGATTAGTTCTGAAACACTTATCGGCAACAGACAAAATTCATCTAAATAAGACAGATTTATCCCACTTTCTCAATGCAGTAAATGAGATTTTCCAAATACTAAAGGACAGCTAAGACGCCTCTAAAAGGCATAAAACAGATCACAAACATAATTGAGACCATGCAAACTGTTCAAACCATCATCAGAAATCAAGATGTTTCTACTGTTTTAAACAAGGGCATAATGTGTAATCATGCAGACACACAAGCAAAATACAGTGTCATGACTGTCTACAATATGAACATAAAGCAAAACACTATGAAATGTTCCACTCAAATATGCAATATTAGGAAAATGGCAATGAAGAAGGTGCCAAAAGTTTAACAACCAAATGCATTTTTCCAGAGACTTCAAAACATCCTATAAGATATACTAAGTATAATTCTCTCTGTGACGACAGAAAACAAACTACAGATACCCCATTGAGTGATGACGTCCATGGAATTACCTCTGGTGCAATCCCATTAAGTGCCTCCATCAATGAAAGTGACCGTGAGTTAATAATTGCTACTGAGGTAACTGTGGAATGTGCTGATCTTTCAAAACTCATTGAAAATTCTTCTGAAAAAACAGTTGATAGTCATGATCTAGGACACTGTATAAAAGAAAATAAAGAGAAATATCAAAGATCATACACTGATAGCGAAAAAATTAATTTAGGTATTATATATCATTCATCTCAAACCATCAAAACTTAGAATTCTCTCAAAATCAGTTGCTTAAGCAAAACAGTCTCAAAATTTGCCATCTGAACATCCACCATCTTTTTCCAAAACTCGATGAAATCAAATTACTTCTTTCAGGAAATAATTCAGTAATTGATATTTTTGCTTTCAGTGAAACCTTCTTACATGAACTTTTTCATGATCATGAACTTAAAATTCCTAACTACAGTTTTCAAAGAAAAGACCAACTTTTCCAAAAGGTGTACATTTAGAGATGTCCTTTCTTTCAAACATCGATATGATCTTGAGAAAACTGGTATGGAAATATTTTGGCTAGAAATGAGACATATGTCCAAATACCATTTGTATTAGGCTGTGTATATAGACCACCAAACACTGTCAATAGTTGGTATACTTTATTTCAAAATAAGCTTGAAATTGTGTATATAGAAAACAAAGAAGTCTGCTTAGCGGGTCACTTCAATTACAATTTGCTTTATGAAAAGCCGGATTAAAACCATGAATTCCTGAATTATCAACAGCTAGTTCATGCACCCACTAGGATAACAGAGGTATTTTAAACACTAATTGATCACATCTATATTAACAATGCCGACAATATTATGGAAGTTGCAGTTCCCCAATAGTCCGCAAGTGATCATTATCCTATACGCTGTACATGAAAATTAATTAAAAATATACAACTTTATCATCGTAAATATTTCAAGCATCGAATAATGAAAAGATTCAATTCGCAAATATTCCTTAAAGAACTGAAAGATATCCTTTGGTCAATAACTGAATGTTTTGATGACCCATCTGATGCTCTTGACATCTGGATAGAAATGTTTACTGACGCCCTGAACACTCTTGCTTCTATTAATTTCAAGTGAGTCAAGCAACAAAATCAACCAAATCAGATTACAGGCGATATAATGAATGCTACCACAACAAGGGATAGATATCATAAATTAGAAGATAACAATTACAGATTATTGAGAAAAAGAGTCAAGTCAATGATTCAAAAGGCAAAGAAAACTTATTATTCCACTGAAATATCAGATAATACTACAAAAAAGAATCCGAGAAAACTCTGGAAAACCTTCAGTGACTTGAGGCAAATCTGTCAGTAACCTGCCATTTACATGTATTAGTGACAAAAATGGTGATATTTAGCAAGAACCTCTTAAAACTGCAAATGCATTCAATGATTACTTTGTGAATATAAATGAAAAATTTGTGAATTTCACATCTCGTACAAGATTCTCCAGTGATGAATTAAAGGAACATATTTCTTCAAAATGTAGTAAAGAAGAGTGCTTCAAAATACCTAAAATAAGTCCTGAATTCATTTTAAATGAATTAGACCAATTTGATGTCAGAACAGCAACAGGCCTGGATAATATAAGTGCTAAATTCCTAAAACTCTCATCTCAATTGATTGCACCTTCACTTATGTATATCTTCAATCTAAGTATTTCCACAGGTATTTTTCCAAAAATGTTAAAATTGGCAAAAGTAACTCCAATACATAAGATCTTTCTGATATGAATAACTGTAGACTTATATCAGTTTTATTATCACTTTCAAAGATGTCAGAAAGGCATGTTTGTAATGAATTTAGAAACTACCTGGAAACATTTAATTTGCTACATTCATGACAATGAGGCTTCCATGAAGGACATTCATGCCAACTACACAACTAGAATGAAGAATGACTGGTTAATAGCAATTGATCAAGGTAACCTTGTAGGCACAGTGTTTCTTGACCTTTCAAAGGCTTTTGACCTTGCAAATCACAAAATCCTACTGGAAAAGCTCAGCATATATTCAGGTTAACCATGAAAGCGTAACTTGGTTTTGATCCTATCTTAAAGGCAGACAACAAGTTTCTATTTCAAATAAACTCTGGGTTTTCAATAGATGCGTACCCTCAGGTTTTGAAGCATGGAATTTAAATATGACCCATTTTGACATATGGAAATTCCGACCTGTGTGTCTTTTGACACTTTTTACCCTTAATTCGCCTCCGGTTCAATTTCTTACGAAGAGTGTGGTGCCTATAACAAATTTACTGAAGGAGACACTAATTGATATCTGCTCGACAGCAGTTTACACCTTGACAGCCAATATTATCGCAACAATAGAAGATATATATGAACTGAGTGGAACTAACAGTTCACTGATATCATGCTTAGGTGCAACTGAAGTAGCTTGGATTGTTTTGAGATTATGTTTGAAGCTTATGGTTGAGGAATAGGAAACAATCATGGCATGAATGGACTTGCCTTTTAATTAAATATCAGCATTGGGGGTATACTTGCACATCAAATTTTAATCAATTGGTCAGAACTGGAGCATATGGCGGCTCGCAAAGCCAGTTGTCAAAGTAAGTGGACCAACTTGAATTGTTTAATTGGCTATTAATTTGCTTCATTTGACAATGTTTAAAAATTTGGAATCATTTAGAACTTCACTGGATTCATTTCTGATAAAATATTAGCGTTTGTTTGATTGCACTGTTTGTTTGATTGCACTTTAAATTATAATCAGTGACAAAATGGGCAAAATATGGCTTCTCATGAAACCAGTTTTCAGTGTGGCATTGTGTTTTATTTGCTTCAATCGGCAAAACGTTTAAAACCTCGAGTGTTTTAATTAATGGCTCATTCAGAAAAAATTGAACTGACATAACACTCAGTGCATAAATCTGAACTTTAAAATCACAATGGAGCAAAGTGTATTTTCTTTTCTGCCTCAGTCTCGGAAATGATCTGGCGGTGATGAATTTTCTGACCCTCAGACTCCAAAGAAACAAAGATAGTGTCAGCTCTGAGACGGATGAGAAGAAGAGTCAATCTCCAAATTTTTTTTAGCAACTTTAAGAATGAGTGGAAAAGTGAACCAACAATTCTGTGATGTACATCCTTGATATTTGAATATATAACTTTCATAGATGAATGGGTATATTTTTGCATATAAAATGATTTGAGTTGACAATATGTTGAGAAGTTGAAAATATAATAAAGTATAAAATAATCCTGTCTGTTTCCTATACAAAATATACACACAGTAACACAGTTAGAAAAAGAAACACTTTCACAAAAATCAGATTGTATGTTTCTTACAAAATACTGTACAAGTGTTTCTCATTACTTAGCACAAGATAAGAAATCTTAAACATCATTTGTTTTCACCATTAACAAGGAATCACAGACATGGGCTCATGACTGTCCAAAAGAAATGACTCTTGAGATTTTGGGGTCAGAGGTCAAATGACTCTTCAGTTTTGAAATCTATTGAGAACCCTGAAACTTTCAGACAACAAACTGATAAAGTAAGGTGTTCCACAACGTTCAGTTCTTGGACCATTACTCTTTCTGCTGTACATCAATGATTTATCATATCACATTGAGCTATCCATCACCAACATGTTCACAGACGAAATGACATTATATAACATTGGATCAACAGGCCATGAGATCAGCACTAAATTAAATACAGATATGGTAAGAATAAATAATGTGTGAACACAACGGCATGAAGATAAAGGCAGCCAAATCAAAAGCCATGATCACTGGTTGACGAGCAAGAGTAAAAGCTGAGAAAAATGATTTCCAAGTTATGATAAAAGGAATGGATATACAACAGCCTGAAATTAAAAACTACTTGGCACCATGATAGACAATATCTTGTGCTGAAAATACAAGTTGATAAGGTCATTAAAAAAGTAAATTCACTGCTTTATCTCTTGAACAGAATAAAATCTTACCTCCCTCAAGAACAGAGAAAGATATTCTACAGTGTCACACCTAGAATATTGTTGTTCTGTCTGGGGTAACAGTGGTACTCACCAATAATGTTTTACACGTTAGCAACTACTATCTGTATGAATCCTGTATGTACTCATCTTTGAAGCTTTGCACATGCTTTATTGTAGTGGTAGACCAATTGTTGTCTAAAGACACCTCATCTTGTAAAAATGGTGCATTTTATATATATATATATATATATATATATATATACACATACATACATATATATATACATACATACAGTGGTCCCCCTCTTATACGGCCACCCCTTCTGCACCGGGAAAGTGGCCTTATAAGACGGGTAGCCTTTCCAGAGGGGGACTAAATTTTTTGTGAGAAGAATATGTAATGTACGTAGTAAGAAAGCTACATTCTTCAAAGCATTTAATATCTTCGTTTAAAAGTAACATTAATTATTAAAAGGTTCTTCTTGTTATAATAATAGACTTATTTCAACTGAATATGCATTAATTGTTCTCATTCTTGGCGTAAGCGTGATATGTGAGCGGGTGTTGTTGTCATGCACATTGCAAAACCATTCAAAAACGTCATTTAAATCTTGTTACATACATAATTCTCTTTCCATTTGCTCCATTTTCCCACTGCTGCTGAATAACCTCCTTATCGGTTACGATGTTGTTTATTTGAGTCTTTTCAACATAAAATTGTTTTATTCAAGTCTTTTCTACCTAAAATTGTTCGGCAAGTCCCCCCTCCCCACCTCACCCGATGTCGTCCAGTAGAACAACCGACTTTTTTCTAAAATAATCGTCTCCGTTTACGTGATGACAGGTTAATGTTTGGTAATGATTTATTTGAATGTTGCTAACTGTATGCCATTTAATTATGCAGACAAAACTTTTGTAGAGCAGACGAAATGCCTTCTTCATGAAGGAAGCAATGTGTTGTCACGTGATTTTTCAGTCTTTATCAGGAACCCTGTTTTGTTCAAGGTTAATTTCTCTGTATGTGTCTGCACAATATCTATTTTTAGCCTATGCTGACCCTGCTATGATTTTGACAATTACGTCCGGTTGTAATCATCAATGTTGCCAACTACAAGACTGATAAAACAATTTTTTGCAGTTAAACAAAATGTCATGTGTTTTTAAAGATAGTGATCTTGTCACGTGATTCATTAGTCGCAGTCTGGTACCCTACTGTGTTTACATTTCGTTACACTAAGTGAGAGAAGCCAAAACGGCTTCGATATGTACACAGATTTGACCTGAATAATAGCACCTCACAGCCGTTAGGATTTGCAAACTTGACAATTATTGTCAGTAATAATAGCCACTAATTATGAAAGTGAACAAACTCAACATCTTAGTAAGGGAAGCCATAAAGGCTATCAAACCATTTTCCCGCTGACTTTACCGCTACTTCTCAGCTGTTACTACTGTTCAATAATTGTAATCTTAACAATGATCAGAGTAACCAAACCGGACATCTCATGATAATACAGAAGTAAGGCTAATCGGATTACGTGTACATACCTTTTTGTATGGATTAAAATTTGAGTCTTTCTCGGCTTTATAGACTAAATGTGGCTTCTCGTTGAGACATAAATATTAACCTTAGTGGTACATGTCCTTTAGTCAACACTTCTTTAAGTAACGAAAACCTGACATCGGGAAACAGAAATCGGATTACTTAACACACGTTATGAATAAAATACTGGTTCTGGATACATATTACAAAATAAAATGTGGCCGCTTGTGAGGGGTAAATTTTATATTTTTGCACTAATATGCTGGCCACTGGTTGCGTTAGCGGGGTGGCCTTTCGTGAGGGGTACTTTTGAACACAAACTTGTCGGTGCCGAGGGATTCTGGCCGTAAGGAGCGGGTGGCCGCTGGTCAGGGGGCCGTTCAAGAGGGGGACCACTGTACTGTATATTGTGAGATATGCGCATTTTTTTTATATTTCTGGTAGCGGAGATCAACTGGACGAGGCATTATCTCATAATCTATCTTTCGCCAGATTTTCGGCTGCTCCCTAGTAATTAATATATTTACATAGGCTGACATTTGTATGTGAATAGTATGTAAAATTCCTCCTTTTCGCTCAGAAATAAATCCTTCAGAACACTCACATTTTCTGTAAAATTCCGGAACACCTGCAAGGGTCATCCATTGACCCTTTTTAAAAATTTCTGACACGTGTGGAAGGCAGCATCACTCTGCTACCACAAATGTAAAAAGAATAGAAAAAAACTCAAAAAGAACCAAAAAACTTGTTGGTCTACTCAATAGGCAGGGAGGATCAGTAACTACAATTAACCAATCTACAGCCAATTCCTTTTTTAAAAATGTACCCACATAAAATAGTTTGCTGAAATTTCAATGAAAACAGATTACCTTTGAAGCACCGATTGTTATGAAAATGTACTAAGCAAATGGACAAAAAAAATCAGTCTCAATCATGCACTACAATTATTTGATGTTGCCACCACAACAAGAAACGGGCATTTGTTTGGTTCTCCAAAGTTGTCCTTTAGTGTTGACTTCAATAATGCATGCACCCTTCATCAAAGAAAGCCGACTACAATCTTCAATAAAAAACAAAGAACCTTTCTTCAAAGGAAGTCAGTACCAAACTTAAATAAAAGCAATGGAATCTGATGGATTGTTTCATTTTCCAATGTGACTGGAATACGTTTACTGTGATGTGAAAGTTTCCTTTTTACAGGAAAAAAGTTTATGCTTATGAACGCTACTAATGGCGGCTTAAAATGCAAACTTTTACCAACTTGGGATGTACTGAAAAGTAAGTGTGCTTCATCATTCGATACATGATTGTGCTATTTTTTCCCACTGATTTCAGACCTACAGAGGTCTTGCTAGGATTTTAAATCTAAGAGTCCAGGATTCCCATTTTGGTAAAAATAGGAGTCCCACCAGCAAAAGTTGCAGTCACCTCCCAGAAAACAATGCAAATCAGAAGAACTATTGGTTCCCACTGACTTTAATTTCTACATTCTTTTTAATACTGATATAACTCTTGTTTGTCCATCAGACTGAGACTGAATTTTTGTCAATCCAAGGAAGGTCTTATTTCAAGCACTAAGCAAGGCAACACACACTTTCTTACTCTTGGTTACTGTCCCATCTGAACTATCAGCTATAGCAACTTCAGCACTCTTCTGAACCTCATTACAATCTTCATCAGTTTGTTGTTAAACCACAAAATACTTATCCAAAATTTGGTAACGGCATTTTGTCTAAGTCTCAACATGTCTTGAGTCCAAGGTCATATGCACTACTTATTCTGCTATGCTCAGAAACAAACACAATAATAAAAGCTAAAGTTGTTTATTTGATGTAGTCTAATGACCAAATGTACATCTCTGGGTCTTTCTACCTCTGACTTTAATCACTGTAAATATCAGTACATTTTCCCACCCAGCTACCAGTCAAAGTCTTTGAAATTGCTGCACAGCTATTGCATCATGTTCTTTTGATGTACTCTTATAATGGCAACATGTACACCAAGGGGTCTTTCAGCCAGTGAATTCTGTCATTGTAAATATCAGTACATTTTCCCACCCAGCTGCCAGTCAAAGTCTTTGAACTTGCTGCCCAGCTATGACATCACATTCTGTTGATATACTCTTATAATGGCAACATGTACATGTACAACCCCACCCCCACCCGCCACCCACCCTGCAAATTTTTTGGGGTACATGCATCATTTTCTTCAGCCAACTGACCTGGTTGCTTATAACATGGTTCAGTCTATAACACGGTCGGGTTCTATGGCTCCCAACTACCATATTATAGCGGGGTCACACTGACCAGATGACCAAATGAGCTTCTTTAAATAAAGTCACTATTATTATTAATATTATTATTAACATTATTCTTATTATTATTATATAACCATGCATGTCATGAACCAACTTGCTTGGACGCCTGAAATTCACTGTAACATATTAATAAAAGTTAATGGGAATGGTCTAACAACAAATGATGTAGGTGACAGATCTACTATCAAGTCGTGGCAACCTTATCTTTCCAATCAGGGTCAATATTTCCAACTGCAGTAATATACTCCACCATGGCCATCTTCCTGTCCAGTTTGCCGATTTTCTTCCAAGATTCCCTGGGAAAAAAACATTATACCCTGATGAAAGAGATAGCAGTGTAAAGAATATGAATTTGTGCAAATTCATAAGAGGTTAGTTTCTTACCTCCTTTTGTTTATTTTTATTGCAGAGTACTTAAATCATCAAATATAATCTTGAGAAATTCAATCATCTCAAATTTGGGAAACAAAAATTCTTGCATGTTTTGGCTGATTCGTTAACATGATAAATACAGTATAAAATATCTTGGGGATCATTTTTAATTTTTAATATTATGTTATGGATCAATGGACTTGTCTCAAATACTATCAAGGTATACCCATGTGCTAAATTTCGCTAAAATCCATAACTGCTATTGATTTATCCATGAAATGTTTCTATTTAGGGTTTAAAGACATTTCTCAACACAAGATAGGCTATATATTCCAGCTAGTATAACTGGTGGAGTAAGAACCTGGGAAAACCCGGCAAGAACCACTGACACACAGTAATCTACTGGCAGCTTTCTCACATACCCACATTGGTGAAGCCTGAGACTATATGAATCACTGTATTCACTACTTCCAAGTTTAAATGCCTAAATTATGACCAGAGAAATGGCATTCCTTCAAGGTTTTTTTTATATATCTACAAAAAATGGTTTCAAAAGAATCCATATGTCTTTGTGTTATCATGCATTACAGAGGACATTACTGATAAGAAGAGACCCAAGTGGGCCTGAACTGGCTGACATCTGCTTAACAGCCACAATAGTACATGCATCGTGTTTTAAGGATTCCCACTAAATCTGGTGGATGTCAACTGAGGGGCAGGGGATTAAGTGCCCAATATGAGCAGTGGAAGTCCACTCAGTCTGGTGGATTTTCCACCCATTCTAGTGAAATCCACTCAACCTAGTCTGTCATCAATTTTATTGCAGCTGTGGTGGCTTTTATGGCACTCCTTGCTGATTCTATTGTATTCTCTCTGTGAGTTGACACACTGAACAAATTGATGGGAGAAGCCCTGACAGCGTAAACCTGACCATGGCAAATGTCAATTTCATACCTTTTTACCTGTATAAACTCTACAGTGGTAACATTTCTTGTTATATTTATCAGTGTCCTAGGTAGGGATACATAAAGACGAACGTGCAACATAGAAAAAATGAGGTTCTAATTTTCGTCAATATCTTTCCTCCATGTCCATAATGTAGCATACATCACAAGAAATTGCCAAGCTATAGTTTATATTTACATACTGTTCTGCATCAAGCGGTAACTTCAATGTTCATTCTCAATAAATGATGTTTTGTAATAGTGTTTTGTGTGCTGGTTAATATGTCAGTTTCCCCTTTATTTCCATACTAATTCCAATACCCACTTTGAAGAAATTAATGAATACAGTAATACCTTTATCAGTCAGACTTTGAATATGGCTGATTACTTGAGAGTATGATCATTTGTTTAATTGTGCCAATGGGCTTAAACAGTATTTAAGTCTGTTCTCTATCAGAGACTGCTCATGCAATAAATGAAGTGATTTTTAAGAAAAAGATAAACTGTCTTCGTCACTTTTTTCATGAACCTACCAGCCAAAAAGTGACATTTTTACTTTTAAGCCTGCCACTATACTTGTAAGACAATAGCCAGTCAGGAGGGTGTTGAGCTTCAATATTATTTCTTAGCACTGATGTTTCAAAAGAAACATTAACTTTTGAATGCAAATGTTTTATGTTGACTGTATATAAGCAAATTTTGAACTTATAATATGGACTGAGAAATGCAAGTGCTTGCAATTGTGATATTTTGCATATCAGTGGTTTTTCTTATTTTCATAATATCTATTGTTGAATATGATCATAATTAACATGTACAAACATAAAGCTCCAGAAATGTAATAGATTTAAAGACGAATGAATGGTCATTACTACAATAATTAAAGTGAATACATGACGACCTTGGAATACATATGAACTTGTTCAAGATAAACAGGAAATGATATTTACAACCACTAAAGCCAAAACCTCTTCCATTCTCCAGTCTGGAGTACATGTAGTTCACGAAGTTCTACCAAGTATATCTGTTTAAAGCTGTGAAAAATAAGAAGCCCAGTAATCACAGACAGATTTTATAGCCTTGGCAAATACATGGTGATTTACAGGACATTATTGATGGACATGTACATTTAGGTTGCAATTACTGAACAGGCTGGCCAAGCAGTAGTTGCATACTAGATAGTGCAATGTATATGTCATTGTGTGGGAACATATTAAATCAACAACTGACTGGCAGAATGAAACCTGCTAATGCTTACATATGATTTCTTTTTCCTTTTTTTTGGTTCAAAAACAGATTTCTCTCTCTCATTTAAAATTACTATAATTAAACTTTGTATATTTTGTGAATCACCTAAACTGTCTTAACATTCTTTGCCCAGAAATCTTGAATCTCTCACAATACATGTACATGGATATGATTGTGCTTTGATGGGCTAGTCTTTGAATATTAAACAGCATTTTGTACAATTAAAAAAAAAAAAAAAGAGCAATGTACTGAAGCTGAGCCAACAGGTAAGCTCCATGTGCTGTAGTTATGTCCTTGATTACATAATTATATTGCAGTGATTTCTAACTAGGGTAATAATCTTAATAGGTCTACTACAAGCCAAAATCAGTGCAATCCATGATGACTATGATGTCATGTCCCTGATGGGCACATTGTGTAGAGGATTAATGTCCACTGTGGAAATGTGTTTTTTCCAAAAATCATGATGCATGTACATAAATGCAAGAGCAATTGGTTAAGAAATCTGGCTTATTAGGATGTTTTCTACAGATATTTCTTCCAGTGATGTTGATTGCACGTTATAAAAAAATAAATTGTTTCAAGGTTTCTTTTGCTGTTTATTTTCATTCCTGTTTAATGGCATATCAGCATCATTTGTCCATACTGAAAGCCCTCTACGCCAGTATGATTGGTGTCAAAGTTGGTCATATTTTGTTCATCATATTTTCCTATTTTTTGGATATTGTCTAAAATGGTTTTCTAATTTTAGCAATGATGGCTATATTTTACATTCTCAGGCTATCACAAAGTGACACACCAATGTCTGTTATTTGAATTAACTACTGTGGACTATGGTAGCAAGACAAATTCTCTGCATCTCTACTGACATCAAGATTTTCTGTAACTGCTTCACTCCGATTATGGGGCTCATCACAATCTGATTTTCATACATTGTACATACCATGATTCAAAATAAACAATACAATGTTTGTCATTCTCAAAACAAATTTGTCCAGAAGACAAGCACCTTGGAAAAACCACTCGTCACTTGTCAAAACCACCTGAAATTGTCAAGTGGCCTAAGCACCAAAACTGAACCTACAAGGGTGTCCAGATTTAGGAAAGTTTCACTAAATACCATCTTTCATGTGTTTTTTTATACTAATTTTGCCAAATTAATAAACTTTAAATGGTGTGTTACCTCATTTATGGTATGTACTGTTTCTTTTTTTAAAGCTAACATAAAATACTTTATCTTTTTACAAAAAGTATGTCTTAATCAGGTATACAGTACAGTATTTGTATGAGCTAATGTAGATAATGCAGGATACATTCTTTAAGTTGCACACAATGCCATTTAATGTTCCATGATTCACAGACTAAAATGCACTGACATACATGTAGTGCAAGATATGAAACTAAATTTCCAAGCCAAGAATCCACTGAAAATATTTAGGTGCTTTATAAAATAAAAAAATTTAATGATAATTTTAATAATCATGGCTGCCAGAGATTCTGCTTTTAAGCAAACAATATGAAATCACATACAATTATTAGTAAGTTCATAGGAGAAGAAAGGAGATGCCGAAACAATATGTAACATGACTGCATGCACGTATTTAATTAAGATATTGAAAACGAGAAATGCTGTTGCATTTCTGGGTCATTTCCCCAATCACTTTTAAATTGTTATCTTGACATTCCCACACAATGTAATAGACATAACGTTATCCAAGTTTGCTTGATATTCCCACACCTTACAATAATGTTATCCAAGTTTGCTTGACATTCCCACACTAAGTAATAGACATAATGTTATCCAAGTCTGCCTGACATTCCCGCACAATGTAATAGACATAATGTTATCCAAGTTTGCTTGACATTCCTAAACAATGTAATAGACATAATGTTATCCAAGTTTGCTTGACATTCACAACCAGTGTAATAGATATGTTATTGAAGATTCATCACAATGAAACATACATCATGCTATCCAAGATACAACACAACGGAATATACATAATGCATCCAAGATACAACACAATGAAAGATACATAATGTTATCCAAAATACAACACAATGAAAGATACATAATACTATCCAAGATACAATACAATTAAGCATACATAATGCTATCCAAGATACAACACAATGAAATAAACATAATGCTATCAAAGATACAACACAATGAAAGATACATAATGTTATCCAAGATACAACACAATTAAACATACATAATCTTATTCAAGATACAGTTCAATGAAAGATATGTTACACTGTCCAAGATACAACCTCTAGTACAGACTCTGTGCAGTAGTTCCACACCAAATACACATGTACATGCAATTCATTTTCTCAAGAAGTGAGGAGCAAGCTAGATACGTTTACATTTATCTTTACACCTACTAGTAATCACATGCTACTGTATTCTTTTGCCAACAGCTCAAAAAAATATACTTGGGATTGCTGGTTTGGTCATGCGATGAATTTAATATTACCAAATAAATGGGTGAAAATGATGAAAAACAATCACTTAAATATTTTTGGTAAGAATTAAACTTGTACGCTTATGTTTTTAGTTGATGCCAATACAACTTCATCTGGATCAGAATGTTTAGTTACTAACTTCTGACAGTCTGAGACACTTACCATTTTTAATAAGTTGGCATGAATACAAATAAACAGTTTGTCACCAAAGAACATGTATAGCAATTAAGCCAATAATGTGAAATTACTGAAATCTAAAAAACTGCCCCAATGGCAGTGGATCTTTGGGAACCAAAGCTAACTTTTAAAGTGACCTGAACAAATTGTGGGCTCTGAAGTAAGGAAACAGTAACAATCCAAGGTGAAATGTCTTAAGATATACATGTACACAGCACTGAAAAAAGGATGGGGACTGATAATCAGAAAGTAAGGATGAGGAGCAAAGTTTTTTGATATTGTAGTAGCAGTTAATTTCTCCTTGACATCCATTATATCATTAATTGATCATCAGTCTGAAATTACTACTATTAGTAGTAATAGTAACTTACTGTAGATCAATAAATAACCATTAGTTTTTCTAAATTATTTAGTTTTAACTTCATGAAAGCCAAATATATCTACTTATTCATCGCTAGTTTCAGTTCCTTTTAAGCTGAACACATCATATCTATCAACAATGCTTTGTATATTGCCTGAAATTGCGAAGACACAAATCTGTCACGGCTACAAAATCTATCTCTAATTGCTATTATTATGTGGCTTGATATTTTTAATGACTTTAAACACGTATCCCTGTTACAACTTCATTATCTTGTCCAAACTAGAGATGGAAAAAATGCTTCAAAGGTTAGAAATCCCAATTATTTCCAGCTCTAAGTTGGTCGATTCTATGGTTGGCACAAATATTTTCAGCATGTTCATTTTGATTATTGCAGCAACTTTTTAAGCCTTTAAATTTCTGAAACTTTTTACATCATTTATGTTAATTATGACCAAGTTGGACTTTAAGCAAACATGAAAAATAAGAAAATAAGAAAAGCATAATAATACATGTAGTAGGTTAAAAGCATTGCTAAGCAGCAATTTATTTATTTACTATTGAATAAAGAGTGATATTAACATTTTACTTCTTTGTCAGCAGATGAAATCTGAAATGATAATTACAGCACATTTAAATAATGCATACACTCTACTGATCAAAGTAATTTTCCAAGTTAACAAATATAGCCACAGATTATGTCAACTAAAACTTACAATGTATTTTTCTGATGTATGCTCTGTCATGGACTGGGGTGCAAGGATAACCAAGAAATTTACGCCTTCTGTTGTTTTTTTTCTATGTTATGCAAATTGGTCTGTTCATATATCATGCTAGGTCACTGATAAATACCACAGGCTATGTTACTACTACATAGTTTGTACAGGTAAAGATAAATACCACAGGCAATGTTACAACTACATAGTTTGTATGGGTAAAGATATCACATGGTCAGGTTTATGGCAACAGGGTTCTTCCATATGTTTGTTTAGTACCTAGATGAAAGCAATAAAATCAGCATACAGTGCCATAAAACCCACTATGGCTGCAATAAAAACCATGACACATTTCCACTAGACAGAACAGTGTCCATTAGGCTTAGTGGACACTCACCTTCTTTAACGGACACTTACTGGTAACCCCTTATCCCATGTCCAAGTCCACCATACTTAGCACAGTGACGCATACATGAACAGGTAGAATAAAAAAATCCACACATTGCCTTAACCACCCTCAAAAGAAGAAAAGCATGGAACATTAACAGTTAAATTCTGTTTCCTGTCAGTTATTACCATTTTTGTTTTCCTTGGAAATCAAAGAAGCCTGGCTTTTCAGTATTACAAGGACCAATTGTGACCTGAAAGAAAAACAAAAACTTTCAGTAAAAAATGTTCATTTAAACTAATCTGTGAAAACATATGCTGTTGCAGTCAAATACACAAAATGAACAACTGCTGCAATGCAGCATTATTGCACCACTTGTCTCAGTTGTCTCTATTCCCCTAGTAAACCATGACAGCTCAGTGGTTAAGGCACTGAACCAATGACCAGAAGAGTGTGGGTTTGATTCCCACCATAACATCAGCCCAGATTGGCTATTGTGGCATGTCCTTGGGTAAGACACTTTCTACTACTTACTCAGCACAGTATAACCTGTATCCATATAAAAATTGTAAATTTAGCATAAAGCACTCTGGCATGACAGACCTTCCGATTTGAACAAATGATGCAGAAATGCCATTAACTCGTTAACCCCTGGCACCACGTTTGTGCGTCAGGAGGTAGTACCCTACTTCCAAGCTCTGAAGCTTTTAATTTTTGGCCTTGGTTCTAAGACAGACTGGTCTGAACTGCATACAGACAGGCGATCCTTTGCAAAAAGTAGGATAAGTTGGGGATTTCAAGTAAAAAGTATAAAGAACACAAAAATATTGGAAATGATGGGTCCAATAAGCAAAGAAAACAGGAGAAGAAAAAAGAACAACTCCAAGTTTTACATTTCTGCTAATGCACAAGTGAATTTATAAAATAAAATTAAAGAAACCCATTAAACAAGTTCTTGCCAAAAATTTCCATCCAAAATTGGCACAAAACAATGTCATAAAGAGCAATGTTTGTAGAAAAGCTACTAATCTGCCTTCAGACATGGACACCATTAAAAAACAATTGTCCTTCAATGGGACTGATGCTCTATTGGCTGAAAAGAATTTTTCTGAATTCAACAAAGGACCATTTCCTCATTTTTAACTGCTCCATGTGGTTACCATATGTAATATTCTTGTGCTGTAAGATTTTCAAATTAGCCACTGTGGAAGATATATGGCTTTCATTTCAGACAAGACAATTTCGGTGAAAATCCCTAGCTAATATGACCATCCACTCAGATATCAGACCAGTAATTACTTTACAGTCAGAGAACCAGTCTACTGGTGGGGGAATAAAAAATACCTTACTAAACATTTTGAGATGCACCCAATGGCTTGTAAATGGACTTAAATCTTTTCAATTATACACTTCATAAACTTCAATCTATTTACAATAGTAGACAACAAAATACTTTCATTTTAATATCATGTATTTCATTTCCTACTGAAAAAATAGCATATGGACTCTTGGTGCAAGACAGTCTTAACAGACACTGACCAGGAAGTCCCCTATTTAGTAACATGGGGCAAAAGAAAATGCTGCAAAACATGTTTTTCAAAGCTGAAAGAGATTTGTAACTAATGAATGGAAGCATATGTGGTTTGTAAATCAATCTAATGAAATTAAATACTTTTTAAAAAAAATGAATTTCTGTGTGAAATTAATGTGTGTTCTGATCCCTACATGGAGTGGGGTGTAGTATGTACATCCACGACAACTGTGTGCATTTCTGCATTTTTTGTGTGTCATAGGTTGATTTTTGACAAATTACAATTAAAAATGCACATTATTAAGGAAAATAAGCCCTGAAGCTTCTACCATCTAGATCCTCCGCTGACCATGATTTTTCATGTCCAATATCCATTTGAACAGTTATATTTGCACTATATGCACAGTTAACAACTTACTGACATGTATGAAATTGACCATAGGAGCAGGGTTTGGTTTTGGTCACCACATTAATTCCCTTTTTAGTTACATTTTTACTTAATGCAACAGGACCGAGTTGCATGCTGGAATGGTGTTTTCCCATCTCCTAAATTCACTACATTACTGCACATATTACATTTAAATGCCAATAACACTTTCTGTATCACATTACAAAAATTCACTTTTCTTATTTCATTCCAGCTCTTTGCCACAGCTTTCCTGTATGTGCTCTTATCACTGGACATGACATGAAATTTATGAACTTATTACCATTTTTGTCACACAGAATCTAACATTTATCATACGCTGCATGGTGCTTTCTAAATGGCTTAATTTCTAACAAATTTACAATTCTCTGTGCCAAGGTATTAATTGGAGTTTATAGGTTACCTCCCCTAGACCATCTGTCTAAACTACTCTCTCTCTCTCTCTCTCTCTCTGAATAAATGATCTTTTGTGCAATATCTTGTCAACTATTTCTGATGAATTTGTTCTTATTGTTTTGTTTAGTTTTTGTTGTTTTTTCAAATGAGTTTACAATTACTTTCCTCATGAATCCGGGCATGCACATTTAATGCTAATGCTTTTATTGTACGATTAAATTAAGATGAAATTCTTTTTACTCTGTTTGTTTGGAGTCCCCAGCAAATAAATCAAATTCTGATTCTTTGTTGGTAGTAGCAAAGTCTAAAGCTGTCATTTATTTTTGTAAAAAAGATCACTCTTTCCCTCCACAAGTAAGTTTTTACTGTTTTTTTGCAACATATTTCTTTACATTTTTTCTCACTTGCTATATCCTTATCAGAAATATTTCCTGGTCTAAAATAAAACTGTCTCCTGTTCAAAATATCCTTTGGTTTACCTTATTACTTCTGTCATTTCTGATACTGTAATATGACTGCAGTTTATGAACTGAATTTAAATGCGAGTCTGTAGTATCTATTTTGTACTGTTAGAACTAAAGTTTGCATAGTTTATATCATTTCTTTGTATCAAGGAGAGTTAGTACTAATATGACTGCAGTTTATGAACTGAATTTAAACGTGTGTCTGTAGGATCTATTTTGTTCTTGTTGTTGTTGTTGTGAGGCTTAACGCCATTTTTCAGCACACTATAGGCTATACATGGTGGCCAGTATTAATAGTGGAGGAAGAAACCGGGAAATCTGCAGAAAGAACCACCGACCCATGAGAAACTACTGGCAAGCTTTCTCACATATCCACATACGCCGAATCTTAGATTCGAACCCACGCAGACAGAGGTGAGATGGTAGTGATCCGTAACAGACAGCGCTTTAGACCACTTGGCCACTCGGGGCCCGATCTATTTTGTACTGTTAGAACTAAAGTTTGCATAGTTTATATCATTTCTTTGTATCAAGGAGAGTTAGTACCAGTTGACAGTCTGGCCACATCTATTTTTGGCCTGTGGTTGCTGACCTCAAATTCATAAATTTCTCATGTGACAACTGATGCAAAGCAAACTGAACTTCTTAGCTGAACACTTCTTTTATATATGATTCAAGAAAACGAAATTAAGAACATTTTTGACTGTCCAAAATATCAGTACACCAGAAATGCATGAAAACAGGGTTGTGCAGTTTGATAACTCTTATTACATAATGCACATTGGTGTATATTTCATGCCAGTAAGTATGGCAGACACAAAGGGAATTAAAAAGAACACAAGAAGAAAAACTTATTAAAATCCCTGCATTCATTCATTTACCTACATATATAATCAGCGAACTTGTAAACATTTATCTAACCATCTGTCAACATTACTATCATTATACAACTCCCAAATTTATGTAGTGCATACTTGGTGTCTATGGTTGTCAGTTAACAAAATGTACAAAATTGATCTTCAGTATAGGTATTTGACCAATAATCATTTAATGATTTTATAGCCAGAGAACCAGTCTACTGGGAGGGGAACAAAAAATACAGTATTGAAGATGTTGAAATGCACCCTTTGGCCTGTAAATGGATTTATTAATTTTTTTCCATTACACATTTCAATGTACTATACAGTCAAAAACAAAAAACTTTTATTTTGATATCCTGTATTTAATTTCCTAGTGACAAAAGTGCACAAGGGTTCTTGGTGTGAGGCTATTTTATTAAGTACAGACCAGGAAGTCCCATATTTAGCAGCATGAGGCACAAACAAATGCTGCAAAAATATTTTTCAAGGCTGAAAAAAATCTTAAACTCTAATGAATGGAAGCATGTGTATTTTAATACCAATTTACTGAAGAAATAGGGGCCCCGAGTGGCCTAGTGGTCTACAGCTCTCACCGTTACGGATCACTGCCATCTCACCTGTCTGCGTGAGTTCGAGTCTCAGGCTCGGCTAACGTGGGTATGTGAAAAAGCCTGCCAGTAGCTTCTCGTGGGTCGGTGGTTTTCCCGGGGTTTTCCAGGGTTCTTCCTCCACCAATTATACTGGCCGCCATGTATAGCCTATCTTGTGCTGAAAAATGGTGTTAAACCCTACAACAACAACAACTGAAGAAATTAATTACTGGTCATATCCCTTTAGAAAAATTAGTGACAAGATTTTCTATACTTTCATTGTGGCAGCCATATTTTGTGTCTGCCAGGCACCATTTTTAGGGCCAACTTGATCTGATAAGAAGACTTTTACTGAAAACCTAATACTGATATGATCAATTCTGGAGAAGTAGTAATAACAAGATTTTTCAAAATGGCTGCATGGTGGCCATGCTGAATGACAGATTAGCCTCGTTATGATTCATAACCAATGAGACACCATATGTCTTCTGGTGAAAATCCCCGATTTTGGATGTAGGACAAGAAGCCATTACATAAGCCATTCTGATCTATGACCAGTAGAGCTAAAACTGTACAAACCTTAAATGACTTCTTCCAAAAAACCAGAACTGGACAAAATTAATCCCTGCATAAAGGACTCTAAAAACATTTGCAAAAATCTGACAGAAACAAACTGCCATGGGAGATTTTCAGATTTATACATGTAATGCTGTTTATTGTCAAAGCCACTATTACTCCGCCCACCACACACCAAAAAGCCCCAAACAAAATTCAAATAAACAGTTTGTCTTCAAAAAAGTCACATAACAGAAAATAACCAACTCTGTCAAAAAACACTTTGGCACAAAGGCTATTTAATATGGAACAAATGCTACTGTAAAATTGCTTTGAGTGGTTCAGTGTGGTTTTTGAAAAGAAGCAATTTAAAGATGTTTCTATTTTCCAAAACAGCAGCCATATTTTCAGTGTTCTCCCCTTGGCCATTTACCATTATGGTCCTGATATGCTATCATTTCAGACCATGATGCTGTTGAAACAATATGCCAGTACCAACATACTGTATTTACTGTATATAATGGAACACAATAAAATATTTATTTTTTTCCCTGTCCCAGAACTTATGGTGAAACTTTTTATCACCTAGGTCATAAGTTCCAAAGACTTAAGAAACAAAATAAATTTGTACTGAATTTGTGACCCCCCCCCCAAAGCACGTTACAATAAAACATAAACAATATGCTTATTTGATAATAAAACGAAAGAAACTAACCTTGTATTGTTATCATATAATCCTTTATTTTCATCATGAGCATTAAAGAACAAAATGTATCCATGAACTCCATATATATAGCATAGGCTTCCCATACTGTGGCATGTTATCATTCATGTCCAATAACATATGACACATTGTTCATTAACATGAACATTGAGAAACAAATTGCATTTGGTTGTACTGGAAGGTTTGAATATGTTATTCGACTGAAAACTGGATCCAGCAAAATATTATTACAAAACAAGTCGATCTTGGAAGCCGAATTTGGATTCATTAAAATGTGCCAATTTCTTTTTTTTGAGTATACAAATACGACTGAGATACAGAAGCTAACTGTGGTTCCTTTCCACTGGTATTCATTGGAATTTTGAAAACAAACTGAAACTACAGAACAATTTTTAAAGTGACATAACACAGTGCTTCGTAAGAATTAGCATGGCTGGTGCAGATTAAAGTCTGACTTTAGTCCTTGCAGTTTCCACTTCAGGTGATGTGGTGTTGCCTCTTGCAATAATTTTTCACAACATGAGAAAGCTAAAAAAAATACTGATGAACCAAAAGAATTAATCGTATGTGTGCAGGAGAAAGGTTGTGTAGATGAGATGCTGCTGCAGTGGATTAAAGAGTTTTATCTCAAGTACAGTTTTATATTTTTTATAATAAAATTTCAGTTGGAGTGCAATTTCTAACATATAATTTTTAAATCATTTAAAACAGAACATACAGTGCACAAAAAAAATTACTTTCAAAATTAATTTATGGTGTCCCAACATATACAGTAAATATGTTACGCTTCCCACTCTTCTTCCAAGGTCATTCTGTTAAATAAACATTCTGCGACCTGATTCAATGCCCTATCACTCACATGACACTGTTTCTTACTGCTTCTTGGGTATTAATTGAGATAAGCTGAGACAACTACCCACCTGTTATGTCCTTGTTTTTACCAATGATGTAGTCTACTGGTTGGTTATTTACAAGTCATTTCCAATACCAGCTCAATAGGTCATTGTGGAACATATTACTTTTTAAGTTTGTAAAATCCTTAATGATCATTCAGTAAAATGGACACACCACTATCCAAACGAAAACATAAAATTACCCCATACTCAGATAGCCTCAAACTTCAGTGAAAATATATTTTTTAGAAAATCTCCAAGCAGTTTAAGTTTTCTTGACAAGTATACTGCCTGGTGTCCACTGTCAGGACCAGACAGTTGCAATATTGCCTGCCACCTATGACGGACCTGCCTGTATGCATCATCATACGACAGGTGTTAATCCACTTTGGGCTAGGATGCAATGCTGCCATCTTCCACATGAATTCCATAATTAGCACAGGTAGAGAAACTTCAACTGCAGTAGATGTGCATTTTTAACGTAGCTTTAACAATTTTAGTCATATCAATACAATGTCTGCAGTGTGGCAGTTTAGTGAGATGTCTAGCCCTGGGGCATCATGCCACAGATATGTAGCATTATGACCCACCCAGCCACATTATCTTGACATGAGGCTGACCAGTCCTAACACTAACCTCTTAATGCTGAGCACCAAGTGAAGCAGCTGCTACTACCATTTTTATAAGTCTCTGATATGACTCTGCCAGTGTTCGAACTGCAACTTCCTGCATCCGAGGAAGATGCTCTAACCATTTAGGTCACTGGAGCAGTGATGTTGCAGTAGATGAAAGTAGCATCTGAGGTATGCAAACATTCTCTCCATTGTGCTTGTTGCAAACAACTTCACCTTATACCTGTCCCTCATTCAGAAGCATATAATTAACTGTTGAACAGAACCATAAGCAACTGTTACTGTTATTGGGAAGTGCAGTACAAGCTGGAGAGATAATCCCCTTAATTGTATCTACTCACCAGTTGTAACAAAGACCTCTGTTGCTCATTACCATGAAAATAATATCAAGCAGAGTGAGACATGAAAACTGCACTCTGAAGCTCCAAAAAGGGCAGGTTTTTCTATTTTAAAAAATGGGTCTAGTGGGATATAAAATTGAAGAAAGAAAACCAGGTGTGGAAATAAAACAGTACGGTGCAATGCCAGCCTAAAATGACCTGTGCGAAATACTAGGGTAGTTTCTGCCAAGATCCACAGGCTTCATTTTATCCAGTAGTGATTGCTGCGAGCAGAGTATGCATAATGGATTCTGGCTTCAATTTGTGATTAGAATTTGACCCTATCTGCACTCCTGTGCACCTGCCACTTGAGACTACTGCTTCAAGCATAACATGTACGTAGAGAAGATCCACCTACACACTCTACTCATGCCCCGTATGATATACAGTACACAGATTCTTGGAAAATGAAAAAATAAAAATCTTTAATCAGTGACATATGCAATTTTAAACCATGTGCCATCACTCAGAGCAAAAAAGGCTGACTACAGTTTTAACAAATTTGTACAATGTACAGTTCTGCCAGTATCCCAAAGAGAAAACCATGCATTCCAAATTGATAACTGTAGGAATCTAAAGCAAAAATACTAATTTTGCCCTGGGGGAATTGTTCAGAGAATAAAAAGGAGTCAGTTGGAAGATTGTTTCTGGGTTTTTTTTTGTTTTACATTTTTTAAAAAATATAATTATGTTTAAGCAACTTTTTGGATGCCATTAGTGAAGCTTAAGATAGTACAGTATGTTCTTTTTTAAAATTTCTGAGAGAAAAAGAATCTTTATAATTCTATGAATCATTTCCTTTATTTAGCCAATTAATATTTAAAAAAAGCCATATTACTGATCTAAACTGCATAAGGATTCACTGAAGACAGTGATTTTACCATTATCTAATGATCACTAAATAAGAATTCCATATTACATTGTGAATAGATGGGTTTTGCAATAAGAATTTAATCCATAAAGTATGTATGTGTGTGTGATTTAGATTTTTAATGTAGCTCTAAAATCATGCTGCAGACATGTAGCATTATGTCCCACCAAGTCACATTATCCTGACACCATCCTGACCAGTCCTAACACTAATCTCTTAATGCTGAGCGCTATGTGAGGCAGCTGCTAGTAACATTTTTAAAAGTCTTTCGTATGACTTGGACTATAATCGGTATTCTGTGTCTCAATCTGAACTTGGAATACATTTTTTTTTAACGGGTACCAGTTGTTAATTTTATTACCCAGGTTATTATTAATGGGCGAGTACCCAGGTACCTGTTGGCATCTTTATTACTAAACCCTGCCTAAATAAGCATTTTGTTTGTGATCAGTGGCAATAAAATGCTTTATTTGTATTCACACAAACTTCTTAAAAAGGACAAAATGTCACAAATTAGTAATTCAACTGATAATAAAAAATACTCAGCATTCTGGAAGAGCTTTGCAATATCTGTCATGTGGACTGAGAGAATGTACCATGCCAAGTGAAGCTATATTTGAATCAAATAAAAATAATCCATACAAGCATGCCTCCTGCAAAAAATATTTCGGCGATCAGTACTAAAAAAAATGTGATAGAGTGACACCCGGGCCCTCAAATTTCAATTCGCATCCCTCCTCTATTCTAAGTTAACCCAACTAATTTGCCACAGACAATGCTGATGAAATTTTATTTTCAGGTTGTTGAAAGACTGGCAAATTATTATTATTTATCCCCATGCCCCTTACCTTTATAAGGATCGTCTATTTACTGTACTTTTATCAAAAGCTGTAAACCTGTGTACAAAGCGAAACATGTGACCAATAAATAGGGAACAGATTGCCTGGATAACCTATAATTAGTGCTCAACTGGCTTTAATGTACATATGATTTCTATCAGCAGTATGGCAAAAATACCATAATGTACCATTTTCTAGCTGAAATCTACCACTTTTGAAAATTAACAGATTTGTTTTAAAAATTAGAGAAAAAAAAGACATTTTTATATGTTTTATCGAATGTGTATTACTAACACCAGCGAGAACCAGTGTACCGGGACTGAAACTGTTACAGTTGTTGCAGCAGATGTGGCTGATTAATTGGACTAAGGTAACGTGTACAGAACAAGCTGTCAACTGATCACCTATTGTTCTGATCACAGGTGCTCGATGTGAGCCTAATGTTTAACAAAAGCAATAACCTGTAGGAAAAATATCATAACAAGTGACAAAATTACCTAAGATTACCCTCATGACCCAATCTAACATAGGACCCTGACTATCATACTCTAATATATCATGCCCTCGATCTCCTGCAATGAAAAAAAATCATGATGGCTTGATGAACAGAAAAATATCTCAGGAGTAAAACAAGCCATAGATTGTGGTCATGTGTCTTCAAAGACAGAAATAGAAGGAAATTGAGAGTCAAGCATGGAACAATGTTTTTGGAAGTTACTTACCTTGGGTCTTTTAAAGCAGGGGTCATGCTACCAGGCGAATTGGGCGACTAAGTTGCCTACAAAATGTAAACTTCGCCTTCTTCTGTTAGGAAAGCAAAAACGACTTCGCCCTGTGATTTTTTAGAGGTACATTGACTAATCATACCTTCTGAGATGCCCCCTCGTCTAGGCAGGTATAGTCTAGTATTGTGTTGTGGCGAAAGGTATTAGTCATGCCATCAGTAGCTAGGCCTAGTTTTGATATCAGTTACGCTGACAAACTCTTGCACATTCACAGACATGTGTTTTGATACCTGATTGACCATTAACCATTTCCTGAGTTGGCAACTAGGCCCTATCACTACCCAATTTACCCATGTTATCCTTCGATGATAAAAACATACAAACTTGTGTTTCGAAACTTTAACAATAGTATGTAAATAGTAATTTGTGTTTTAAGAATAAAAATCGGTGAGCTGGCTCTTGTACACTATTTCGTCATAAAATTAGTTTGAAACTGTAAGTGTACCAGTAACGGGGAAAAAACGGTGGACATCGCTATGTCTGGGAAGTACCATTCTATTAGATTGTCTATTTTCATAAATCATCAAGCAAATATATACAGAAAAATATACAATTCATAGAAAGCAAAGCCTAGGTATTATGTTATTTAAGATTTAACTTTAAAATGCAATTATATAGGTCAGAAACATATGAGACAATGCTATGTTGTGGAATTCGCAAGAAGCATTGTTAAGTTCAAAGTTGCTTTCTGACTTGACTCATACTGTGAAAATATGGAAAAAAGCTGTGAAGCAGATAATATTTAATCGATGTCTAAAATTAATACAAGTACGTAGACGAATAAATAAACCATAAATTTGCAATCCTATAATGGACTGTTGTAATGAAGCCATATGAAGTGAGTGATTACATTATGAAAACCCCTCCTTCTAAAAATAGATGCACTCATGTCTGTGTTGATTCAGTTGGAAAGGGTTTAGTTCATATACGACTATAAATGAGCCATGTTTGTAATTTTATCTATTTTAATGTGTTATGTATGAATAGTTATGGTAATGTTTTATCCGCAACAAAGAAATGAGGACACTTGTGCATTTGCCCTCATGTACAGGGTACAAGGGTTGTGTCAAATGCGTTTAGAAATCGTTGAAAGTGCCATTATTGTGAACTTTTAAAAAGTAAATATAAAAAAATAAATACAAAAATATTTTTAAAAAATTGATTAAGGGTAGTTGATTAAGCATTTTTAAGAACTTGCAATTACAATAATGTAATCTAGTTTCTCAGTTTAATTTTGTTACAATGCAGTTTCTATTATTCTCTTTTAGAGTCATATGGCAAAAATAACTAAGAAAATTTTTATTAGAAAATAAAGTATTGCTTAAATCCAGTGTTAAATGCAAATATGAATACTGGCAAATAGAGGGCATAATTCAAATAAGAGAACACACGTTATATATATATATATATATATATATATATATATATATATATATATATTTATACCACATACATTAAAAAATAACATGCATTTAAAGTGTTGGTATAAAGCAATTTGATATACCAATACTATTGGTATATCAAATTGTGATCCGCCCATGGTGCAATAATACGCATATATAAACATTCTCGCGAGTGTCTGCAGTTGATTCTAGATCAATGATCAATTTTCACAAATTAGTCACTAATGACGTATGAAAAATAACGATGAAAAGCATTAATAATCCCCATTTTCTAAATTAATTTGATATGGTACACATTTTCATCACAATCCTTTCTGCTTTCTGTTCTCCCCTCCCCTCTCAAGCATAACGGACAAACTGCGCAGAAATGTGGAATGAGAGAGAAAAGGAATTTGGGCTGGATTAAAACCTTGAAATAGAAATTACACCAAGTAACCTACAAGAATATGGTTCGTCGTAACGATACGTGTGCACTTTCCTTGGGATTTATCAACAGTGTTTATCAATGATACAATGTTGCAAACCAGTAAATTCCTTGGTTACGTGGTACACATACTGTGATATATTTAATGTTATGTTTTTTTGGGGTTTTTTTTGTTTTTTCTTAAACATACCATAATGTTCTAAAAAATCGATTATTATTATTTAAATATGAAAATGTCCAAAGGTCTCTCTCTCTCTCTCTCTTGACCTCTCTTGACCATCGTAGCAGGATACGGGCTAAAATCTATGAAATGGCGAACGTAGAGGATTTTCCGACAATATCTCTGGACTTATGAATGATGGTAAAAGTTAAGTCAAACCGACCAAAGGATGAGAGACAGACAGACAGACAGACAGAGACAGAGTTTTAAAGTCAAACCGACGAGAGAGAGAGAGAGAGAGAGAGAGAGAGAGAGAGAGAGAGAGAGAGAGAGTTTGTGGGTCCGTTGTACTGTTGGTAAAGCAGAATAATGACTTAGATCAACTGTAAATATATTAAAATATTTTAATTACCTCTTGCTGGTTCGTCAGTTGGCTTAGTTTCTATTCCACATTAATTTCCATGCGCCTGAAGGTGAATGGCATTGCGTTCATTTGAATGGTGTAGCTATCCAAGTGTTGCTACTGCTCTACTTTTATTATTAAAACCATCTTTCATGTTTAAATCAGAAGTGTGTATTATAGTGATTTAATAAATGTGGAGAAAAATAGAAACCAAGAAAAGAAAACAATCAACTTATCAATATGCGGAGGTGATTGTAAATAGCCACTACGGCAGAGAACTACATTTTGTAGCGGACACGCTCGGGGATGTGAGGAGTTCATTCACTAGGTCAATACACGGCTGCCTTTAGTAAACCTGAACTCCGTTCAAAGGGCAAATATATGTATTTGTATGTGATATAAATAAAATATATGTACAGTATGTACGCTGTATCAATGATATACCACTCGTGGTATAAATTTTTCATTAAAAGGAAACTTAGCAAGCTTCGTTTCCTTTTAATGAAAAATTTATACATCTCGGTATATATCATTGATACAGCGTACATACTATACATATATTATATATATATGGGCCACTGAGTCCCTTCTTTATAGAGTTTGACATAGACCATACTTTGACATTTTGTCTATGGGGGGATTGAGTCCATCCACGAAAGAAGTCATGACGAATTTCGTCGAGAGGAAATAAGGAACGCCAGATGGGTACCGGGTATGAAAAACACGTAAATGTTAATAGATTGTATCAATAGTTTGTACTAATTGACCCCTTACTTAGAGGATTCTGGTTTCAACGCCTGTCATACAGTATCTAAATAGGCCCGAATTCTAACAGCAGGAAAAATTTGAAGAAAATTCGCCGAGCCGATTTCGAGAAATTTGTTGCTAGAGAAAGGAGGTCGAGTACAACATGAGTTTTGATATGGATCCTTCTTTAATATTTTGTCTCTAGGGGATGGAGCGCATCCACAAATAAACTTCTAACGAATTTCATCATATGGTAAGAGCGACATAAGAGGTATCAGATAGGTACCGGGTGTGAAAAACACTCAAATATTCATAGATTGTATCAATAGTTTGTACTAATGCAACCTCCACTTACAGGATTTTGATTTAAACGCCTCTTGGACATTATCTAGTTAGGGACCCGTTCTAACAGCAGGAAAATACAGAGAAAAATTGGTGGAGCTAAATTTGAGAAATTCGCGACTAGATAATGGAGATCGAGTACAACACATGCCGTAAGATTATATTTACGTTACATTCTGGACACTACGTCACCTTTTCAGTGAGTTTTGACACAGACACTTCTTTGATATTTTATATCTCGGGGATAGAGACCACCCACAAAGGAAGTCCTGATGAATTTCGTCGAATGGAAACAGTGAAATAAGGGACGCTCTATGGGTTCCTGGTATGAAAAACACGCAAATGTTAATAGATTGTATCAACAGTTTGTACTGCTTGTACTCCAACTTAGAGGATTTTGATTTCAACGTATCTTGGACAGTATCTAAATAGGGACCCGTTCTTACTGTATGAAAGGTGTAAAGAAACTTCTTCGAGCCAATTTCGAGAAATTCGCAAAAGGAGAAAAATGGTCGAGTACAACACATGCCGTCAGAAGATGAGATCATACCTAATCAGTTAGGCCATTACGTACCATCTTAGGAGTTTTGACATGGACCAGTTATCTCTAGGGGATTTATCCATCCACGATGGAGGTCCTGACGAATTTCGTCAAGGTGGAAACGACCAAATAAGGGGTGTCTGATGGGTATCGGATATGAAAACCACGCAAATGTTAATAGATTGTATCACTAGTTGGTACTGATTGATCTCCAACTTAGAGGATTTTTATTTCAACGTCTCTCAGACGTTAACTAATTAGGGACCCGTTCTAACAGTAATCAAGGTCTGAAGAAAATTCGTAGAGCCAATTTCGAGAAACTAGCGGCTAGATAAAGGAAGTCGAGCAGAACACATGCTGTAAGATTATATCTTACGTTGACATTTGGGCCATTACGTAACCTTTTCAGTGAGTTTTGATATGGAACCTTCTTTTATATTTTACTTCTAGGGGATAGCGACCACCAATGACGGAAGTCCTGATGTATTTCGTTGAGAGGAAACAGCGTAATAAACGGAGCCCTATATGTCCCGTGTATGAAATACACGCAAATGTTAATAGACTGTATCACTAGTTTGTACTAAGAGTACTCCAACTTAGATGATTTTGATTTCAACGTCTCTTGGTCGGTATTTAAACGGGGACCCGTTCCAACAGTTGGAAAAGTTTGATAAATTTTCGGCTAGATAGGGGAAGTCGAGTACAACGCTTGCTGTCAGAAGATGAGATCATTCATATATTGTTGGGTCATTACATTCCCTCTTAAGCATTTTGATATGGACCTTTCTTTGATATTTGATCTCTAAGGGATAGAGTCCATCCACGAAGGGAGTCCTGAGGAATTCGTCACGAGATAGAGAACGAAATAAGGGCTGAACGGTAAGTACCGGGTATGAAAAACACGCAAATTGATTATGTCACTAGTTTGTACTGATTGTGCTCAAACTTAGAGGATTTTGATTTCAACGTCTCTTGGACAGTATTAAATTAACGACCCGTTCTAACAGTTGGAAAGTTTTGAAGAAAATTCGTAGAGCCGATTTCGAGAAATTAGCGGCTAGATAAAGAAGTCGAGCAGAACACATGCCTTAAGATTATATCGTACGTTTACTATTGGGCCATTACGTCACCTCTTTGTACTGTTTTGACATGGACCCTTCTTTGATATTCTGTATGTATGGGATAGAGTCCACCTACGAAGAATATGTTGACGTGTTTCGTCAAGAGGAAACAGCGAAATAAATGGCGCCTTATGTGTACCGGGTATAAAAAACAAGCAAATATTAATAGATGGTATTTTTGGTTTTTACTAACTGTACTCCACCTCAGAGGATTTTGATTTCAACTGCTCCTGGATAGCGTCTAATTAGTGATCCGTTCTAAAAGTAGTAAAAATTAGAAGAAATTTTGTCGAGCCAGTTTCGAGAAATTCGCGACTAGATGAAGGAGGTCGAGTACAATACATGCCGTAAGAAGATGATATCTGACGTATTCAGTTGGACTATTACTTCCCCTCTTAAGAGCTTTGACATGGGCCCTTTCTTTGATATGTTATCTCTAGGGAACAGAGTCCATCCACGATGGAAGTCCTGACGAATTGCATCGAGAGGAAACATGGAAATAATAGGCGTCCTATGGGTACTGGGTATGAAAAAAAAACAAACTCCAATCTTAATATATTTGTATCAATAGTTTGTACTAATTGAGTTTCTAGTTAGAGGATTTTTGTTTCAACGCCTCTATGACATTATATGTTAGGGACCCGTTCTTACAGTACGAAAAATTTGAAGAAGATTCGTCGAGCCCATTTCGATAAATTCGCGGCTAGATGAAAGAATTCTGGGACAACACATACCGTAAGAAGATTATATCTTATGAACACAGTTGGGCAATTACGACCCTCTTTAGAGTTTTGATATGGACCCTTGTATAATATTCGATCTCTAGAGGATAGAGTACATCTACGAAGGAAGTCCTGACGAATTTCGTCGAGAGGAGTCAGCGATATAAGGAGGAATAGGCTATACGAACCGGGTATGAAAAAACGCAAAAGTTAATTGATTGTATCAATAGTCTAATAACTGTACTCCAGTTTAGAGGATTTTGATTTCAGCGTCTCTTGTACAGCATCTAAATAGGGACCCGATCCAACAGTATGAAATGTTTGAAGAAAAGTCTTCGAGCCGATTTTGAGATTTCGTGGCTAGAGACAGGAATTCGAGTGATATGTTGTCTCTCGAGGATAAAATCCACCAAAGAAGGAAGTCCTGACGAATTTCGTCGACAAGAAACAGTGATATAAGTGTCGAGTATGAACAACACGAACATGTTAAAATAGATTGTTTCAATAATTTGTATTAACTGTACTCCTACTCAGAGGGTTTTGATTTCAGCGTCTCTTGGACAGTATCTAAATAGGTTCCCGTCCTAGCAATATGAACATTTTCATAAAGATTCCTCGAGCCGATTTGGAGATATCATCGGCTAGGTGAAGGAGGTCTGGTTCAATATATGCCGTAAGAAGATTATACCTTACGTTTACATTTGGCCAATGCGTCCACCCATTCTAGAGTTTTGACATAGTACATTCTTTGATATTGTATCTCTAATGTATAGATCCCACCCAAGAAGGAAGACCAGTCGAACTTTGTCGACAGTAATCAGCGAAATAAGGGGTGCGTTATGGGTACAGGGTATGAAAAACAAGCAAATGTTCATAGATTGTATCAATAGGTTGTACTAACTGTACTCCTACTTAGCGGATTTTGATTTCAACGTCTCTTAGACTTTACGAAAGTAATGATCCGTTCTAACAGAAGGAAACATTAGAAGAAACTTCTTCCAGCCTATTTCTAAAAAATCGCGGCTAGATAAAGCAGTTAGAGCTCTACACATGCTGTAAGATTATATCTTACGTTTCAATTTGAACAATTATGTCGCCTTTTTATTCAGATTTTACATGGACCCTTCTTTGATATTTTAACCCTAGGGTATAACGTCCACTAACGAAATACGTCCTGACATTTCGTAGAGAGAAAACAGCGAAATAAGGGCACACTATGGGTGTCGGGTATGAACAATACGAAAATGTTAATAGATCAATGATTTGTACTAATTGTACTCCTGATCATAAGACTGATTTCGACGTCTCTTGGACAGGATCTAATGAGGGACCCGTCTTAGCAATAGGAAAATTTTCAAAAAAAATATTCGTCTAGCCGATTTTGAGAAATTCGCGGCTAGATAAAGGGGTTCGGGTCGAACGCATGCCGTAAGAACGCATGCCGTAAGAAGATTATATCTTACGTATAATGTTGGGACATTACCTCCCCTCCTTAAAGAGGTTCGACATGGGCCCTTCAATGACATTTCGTCTCTATTGGATATAGGAAGCAAGTCCTGATGAATGCCAACGAAAGGAATCATCGAAATAAGAGGCATCCTAAGGGTACCGGGTATGAAATACACGAATTATAGATTGATTTGAACAATAATAAATTATAATTTGTACTAATTCAACACAAACTTAGAGGGTTTTGATTTAAACGCTTCCTGGAAAGTATCTAACTAGGGATCTGTTCCAGCAGTAGAGAAGTTTGAAGAAAATTCGTCGAGCCGATTTGGAGAAACTCGCTGCTATATAGAGGGGTTTGAGTACAACACACGTTGTACGGAGATTATATTTTACGTACACCCATGGCTATTACGTCCCGTCTTAAAAGAGTTTTGACATGTACCTTTCGTTGAGAATTTATGTTAAGGGATAGAATCTACCCGCGAAGTGATACCCTATGGGTACTGGGTATGAAAAACACGCACAATTAGGATCTATTGGATCAATATTCCTATTAATATGACACATATTTAGAGGATTTTGATTCCAACACGTCGTCGGCGGTATCTAGATTTGTGTGTATGTTCCAACAGTAGGAAATTTGTAACGAAAATTCGTCGAGCCGATTTCGAAAAATTTTCGGCTAGATCAAGGGGTTTGGGTACACTGCATGCCGTAATGTATATCTTACCAATACAGTTGATACATTATATATCCTCTTGAAGGAGTTTTTAAATGGATCCTTCTTTGACATTTTATCTCTAGTGAATAGAATCGACCCGCGAAGGCCGTTCTGACGAATTTCGTCTACGAAAATAAGGGAAATAAGGGGTGCCCTATGGGTACTGGGTATGAAAAACATGCACAATGTGGATCGATTGGATCAATCATTTTTAATTTGACAACTATTTAGATGAATTTGTTTTCAACGCTTCGTCAACGGTATCTAGATTTGTGTGTGTTCCAACAGTAGGAAAATGTTAAAAAAAATTAGTCGAGCCGATTCCGAGAAACGTTTGGCAGTATAACGGGTTTGGGTACACTGCATGTCGTAAGAAGATTATATCTTACGTATACAGTTGGGACATTACGTTCTCTCTTTAAAGAGTTTTGAAATGGACCCTTCCTTAAGATTTTATCTCTGTTGGATAGAGGCGACCCACGAAGGAAGTCCTGACGAATTTCGTCGACAAGAATCAGCGAAATTAAGGGGTCCCTATGGTTACTGGGTATGACAACACATTCACAATGTGGACCGATTGGTTCAATATTTTACTATCTGAACCCCTTCTAAGAGGATTTTGATTTCAACGCTTCTTCAGCGATATCTAACCCGGTTTCGTTTCCTACAGGAGAAAAACTTTAAAGAAAATTCGTAGAGCCGATTTCGAGATTTTCTTGGCCAGATAAAGAAGTTGGGTATCACACATGCCGTAAGGATATTTTATCTTACGTGTAAAGTTGTGACATTTTTACCCTCATAAAAGTTTTTGACATTTACCCTTCTTTGACATTTTATATCGAGGTGACAGAGGCGATCCACGAAGTATTTTTCGTTTCATATAAGCTAATTTTAGTTTCGTTAACGTTTGTGTTTAATTTTAAATGTTAGCGGACTTTGTAGTGCCGTCTAGCGTCTTAGTTTGGGCCACGTGATTCTGCCTGGATATATATACGTCCCAACTGTTGATGCGATGGTGGTGTGTTATGAATCGGTATTGTGTAAAGATGTCCCCTTGCAAGTGAAGCTGTATAACCAACCGCCGGAGCAAGCACATTTGGTCGGAGTTCGCCGAGCAGGAAAAGGCCAGGCTGGTGAATTTAAAAAGTGTAGGGACAAGGACTTTCATCCGCCATGATACAGGCGCTACAAGGCTCGTCCAAGAAACGCGGAAAATCTTGCGACAATACATATTTTTACTGATGATATCTCTTGTCTCAACATTTCTCACTGTTCGTCTCTCTGTGTATCGATCTTGATACAGTAACGACGCGCGACCACGACCTTGCCCGCGACACAGTCAGTTACACAGTCGGCGACCCTGCGACCAAGTCAGCGACACAGTCGACAACTCTGCGACTCACTCGAGGACCCAGTCGGCTACTCAGCTACCGTCGACTCTACGACCCAGACTTTAGACCCAGTCGGCGACTCTGCGACCAAGCTGGCGGCTAACCTGTCGGTGACTCTTCGACATATTCGTCAACACAATCGGCGACTCTGCGACCGAGTCGGCGACTCTGGGACCAAATCTGCGACCTAGTCGGCGACTCGGCGACACAGTCAACAACACAGTCGACGACTCTGCGACTCAGGCGGCTTCTTTGAGACCCAGTCAGCGACTTGGCGACCACAGGACACCCAGTCGACGACTCTGCGACTCACAGACGACCCAGTCGGCGATTCTGCGACTCACTCAGCGACCCAGTCGGCGACTCTGCGACACAGTCAACGATACAGCCGACGACTCTTCAACCCAGTCGGCGACTCTGCGACACAATCAGCAACAGAGTTGACGATTCTGCTACTCATTCGGAGACAGTCGGCGAATCGGTGACCAAGTCGGCGACTCAGCGACCCTGTCAGCCACATAGTCGGTGACTCAGCGACCCAATCGACGACTCCACAACCCAGTCGGCGCTCTGCGACCAAGGCAGCGACCCAGTCGGTGACCTGACGATCCAGTCGACGATCCAGCGACTCAGTTGACGACGCAGTCGCCAATCACAGGACACCCAGTCGGCGACTCAGCGATCCAGCGACTCAGTCGACAACAAGAAGCCAGAAATAAGACGGTATCCCGCTGGGGAAGAAATCTGTCTCACTCTGAAGCACCAGTCCTCAGAGAGATTCAGCGGGGTATCGCTCCAAATACAAAGACCTATCCTAAAGAACCAGAGATAGCTAGACTCGGTGTAGTGTAGCCAAGGGAGTTTCTGGTACAATAATTTGACCCAATTAAAAACCTACTTAGATGATTTCTATTTCAACGCTTCCTCGGCGGTTTCTAGGTAGATATGTGTTCCAACGGAAGGCAAAGTTTGGAGAAAATTCGATGAGCTGATTTCGAGACATTTTCGGCTATACAATGGAGTTCAGGTAAAACACATGCTTTAAGAAGATTTTACATTACGTATACAGCTGGGAAATTACATACCCCCTTTAAAGACCTTTGACATGGACCATTCATTGATATTTTATCTCTAGGAGATAGAATCCACCTACGAAGGAAGTCCTGACGAATTTCATGGAGACGAAACAGCGAAATAAGGAGCGCCTTAGGGGGTACCGGCTATGAACAACACGCATATGTCAATAATATGTATCAATAGTTTGTACTCATGGAACCCTTACTTAGTGGATTCTGATTTCAAAGCCTCTTATACAGTATCGAAATAAGGCCTCTGTCTAACAGCAGAAAAAGTTCAAAGAAAATTCGTCAAGCGATTTCGAGAAACTCGTGACTAAATCAAGGAAGTCGAGCAGAACACATACCGTACGATTATATCTTGTGTTTTTATTTGGGCCGTTAATTCCACTCTTTATACAGTCTTGACTAAACGACTACGCCTGACCTCAGTAGGAGTGAAAAAAATCTACGTCATAGAATTTTGGCCAAAAGTTTCCTGTTACGAATATGTAATTAAAATGCTTGTGTGTTAGTTTTAAATTCTTTTTATTATATTTTTGTTTCATTACATTTAATTGTAATGATTATTTCACGGGATTTGATATTTTTGAGGAAAAAAAACTCAGTCTGATTAGAAAGCAAAAGTATGACTTAAGCACTATTTTTAGCTCAGTTTGGTTCATAGATTTTGTAAACATCGAGTGAAAACGATTGGCTATTACCAAGGTCATGTTCGGCCCACGTGTTAGCTAAATTGTAAACAAAAATTATTTTGTTAAAATTTACAAAACTTGTTGACTTCACTCTTTTGTTACATTTGTACGAGCCTACACGTAACATTCCAATGGGTCACGAAGTTTTGCGAGTTACCGAGGTTGAAAATGCCGACCTTTGTACACTTCGCCATGGCAGACGCGCCAGCTCGTCGCGCATGCAGACGCCGGAGAAGTGTTTTCGGAGCCGGAGCAGGTTAAAGTTGGAGAATGTGCTCGCCGTCGCCCCAGACCCTTGCCTCCAACGCTGCAGTTGATGGACTTTAGGGCCATCCCAGCTAAGGCGCCTAGTGGCGGCCTTGAAGTTAGCTAACTGTGCCGCGATCACCGCCGCCCTGACAGCAATAGCTAAGGACGTGAGACGAGCAAGTAGGAGAATCGAAAAAGATACCGAATTCTTTGCGATCGAAGACCGCACGGAAAATTGCTTTATAGGCCACCCGTATGCTCATGTCCAGGGTGGCCCTCAACATTATTGGACGGTAGAACTGGACCGCAGCCTGTCACCCCGGCCAACCTTCTAGGCTGCGAGTTTCTCCAATTGTTAGAGGATGAGGACTTCAAAATGTCTTTTTGTAGGGCATCACATGCATGTATGTGCCATGGATGAACATCAAATCTTTCTTTACGGCGGGAGCTTGGAAAACCGTCTTTAGTTCTCCACCGCAAGAGAAGGACTGAAGATGTGATCTCCTTATCTTCTTTGTTATACATAACATATATTGAGCTCCATGTCTCTAGAAACCGGCCCCAGAAATTTTTAATAAATCTATCCAGTGATGGAACGGATCCATAAACAGAAATTCTCCAAGAGGCGCTGAAATCAAACTTCTTGAAATACAGCATCTGTAGGTACAAAATATTGATACAATCGATAGCCATTGAACGTGTTTTGTATATCCGATACCCAGAAATTTGCTCCCACCCCTTTCACTGATTCCTCTCACTTCGTCAAAATTTATTTCGTGGTTTCAACATATTCCCAGACATAGAAACTCAAGAGGAGCCATTGTAAAACTCTTTATAGGAGTATTCAAGGGTCCTTGTGTATATATAGGATTTAATCCTGACTGCTTCGCAGAGTTTTACTAAAATCTTCTAAAGGGCTGTATCACTTCAATACTGCATGTATCCAAAAAGACCTTCCCATTAATCCCATTGTTCTCGATTAATGCTGTCAATACATCTTGTGGGAGTCAAACATATCCATATGTACAATCTTTCAAAAAAAGCTCGATCACGAGGTCATTTAGGCGAGAACCGTAGGATCCAGATAAGGACCGAAGAGGCAATTTCCTAGTGGTCATCGTTATAACGACCGTGTATTGAGCTCCGGATTTATCGAAATCGGCTCGAAAATTCTCCCTTAAAGTTTTCTACTGTTAACACGGGCCCCTACCTAGATACTATCAACGAGACGCCGAAATCAAAATCCTCTAAGTAGGGGTACAATTAGAACAATGTATTGAGATAATCAATGGTCAAGGTGTGTTTTTTATATCTGGTACCGAAAAAGCGCCACTTATTTCACTGATTCCTCTCGAAGAAATTCGTTAGGACATCCATCGAAGGTAGACTCTATTCCACATATATAAAATGTCAAAGAAGGGCACATGCCAAAGATGCTTAGAGAGGGACGTTTGGAACCAACTGTATACGTAAAATATAATATTCACACGACATGTCTTGTACCCGGGAACATTTATCTAGTCGTGAATTTCCCGAAAGAGGCTCGACGAATTATTTTTCATGATTCCCTATTGTTGCAACAGATCCCGGGCTAGGTACTGTCCAAGAGGCGATGAAATCAAAATTCTCTAAGTAGTGGTCAAATTACTACAAATTATTGATATATTAGATGTACATTGAGCGTGTTTTACAAACTAGGTACCCTCTAAGGCGCCCCTATTTTCGTTGTTTCGTCTGTACGAAATTCGGCAGGACTTCCTTCGTAGGTGGACTCTATCTCCTAGAAATAAAATATAAATGAAGGGTTCATTATAACGGGTGGACGTGATGGCCCTAATGTAAACGTACGATATAATCTTACGGCATGTGTTCTGCTCGACTTGCTTTATTTGGTCACGAGTTTATCGAAATCGGCACGACGAATTTTCTGTAAACTTTTTCTGCTGTTAGAAAGAGACCTTATGTCGATACTGTATAAGAGGCATTGAAATAAAAATTCTCTAAGTATGGGTTCCATGAGAACAAACTACTGATACAGTTGATTAACATTTGCTTGTTTTTCATAACCGGTACACCTAAGGCGCCCCTAATTTAGCTGTTCACACCACAAGATCACAAGTAGATGGTTTCTCCTTATTACATTTGCTTAAGGTACCAGTAGTATTTCACGCCTTGAAAATATACAACTCAAACACCACGTATCGGAACTATTTTACCTATGCTACCTCGGGCCAGTCAAATATTCTTTAAAAACCTCATTTCACCTGTAACCTTGAACCATATCTACCATCATAGGAACAATACAAGCCGTCTCCAGACAACGGATCCGTCCCTTCTCAATTACTCTATTGTACAATTTACCAGTCACCCATCACAAATGCTGCACATGGACTCATATAATCTTTCGATACAGTTAGGTTTTAATAGGGACTACTCAGCTCCAGGAACACTTATGAGACTCTGACCTGAACTCACTATAAAATTAAACCATGCCATCCTGGAATGTCAACAAAACTGCAATCTGTGACTTTTGCCCCTACCAATTGGCTAATTAGTCGGGCTGAGGACACCGACTTCCAAAATCAAACAAGTGATCGCTAAAATCTATGAAATCCTTAAAATGGAGAGCTATATGCAAATGGCGGATACTCCAAAACTTATTACAATATCAAAAATGGGTCTGTGTAAAAACTGTATAAAGTTGGGACTTATTAACCTAAATGTAAACGTAATATAATGTCTTACGTCGTGTGTTGTGCTCTACTAACTTCATCTAGCCAAGAATTTCTCGAAACAGGGGTTTGAAATTAAAATTCTCTGAGTTAGGGTTCAAGCATCGCAAAGTGTGGCTGTAATCTGTTAACTAGATATTGTCCAAGGGGCGTTGAAATCAATATATTCTGGTTAGGGGTTCAATAATTACAATCTTTTCAATCGATCCAAATTGTGCGTCTTTTTCATACTCGGTGATCGTAGGTTGTCCCTTTTTTCGCTGATTCCTCTCAATGAGATTCGTCAGGACTTCTTTCGTGGCTCGACACTATCCCCTAGAGATAAAATGTCAGAGAAAGGTCCATGTCAAAACTCGTTAAAGAGGAGAGGTATTGGCCCACCTGCATAAGTAAGATATACTCTCGCCTCCTCCCTTTATGTAGCCCCAATTTCTGGAAATCGGTTAAACGAATTTTTTTAATGACTTTGGCTTCTGTTGGAACAGATTCCTGAATAGAAACTGTCCATCAGACGTTTCAATCAACATCGTTAAAGTACGGGTTTAATTCGTGGTAAGTATTCATAGATTTGATCCACACTCAGCGTATTTCATACACCTACCCATATGCTTGTTTACCCAGTTCAAAGGACAAAAAAGACAACAGTCGATGTCAACTGAAGGCTTCATAAAGCCGTAGATACTTGAAATAATTTTTCTCTAAGCACATTATGAACACAAAAAAGAAATCTCCAATTTCACACTTGTATGGTTTTCTGTGGTTTCACGTTTACTTGAGTCATTAATAAGCTTTTCTACTCCGAATACTATTAGTTTGCGCCATGCACAGCAGGACGCGACCCATACACCTAACACAACTAATTAATCATATCTCAAATTACTAATTATGTATACCCACCAATATCCTAACACCTTCCTAAACATAGTCCGGGATTTGTCTCTAGTCAGCTTTATATAGCTGGCACCAAAGAACACTCTTATTTCTCTAACTGGGTTAGAACAACACCAATGCATGCCCTGAAGGGCTTTTAATCTTCAATAAGTAAGTTACAACCAATTACTTATTGAACTGTGAATAAAGAATGAATAGCCAAATGGATTTTAATAAGAAATAAGTAACCAAATGTATGTAGAAATAGTTGAATCGGGAATACGTAACTGGTAACTTATTCCTTATTCAATCGGTAACTGGTTACTTATTCCTTATTCAATCGGGAATAAGGAATAAGTCACCAACTTGACGTCAGTTTATGTTTTCATGGGTAATTTAATGCTTTACAATGTTCTTAGTGCCCAATTCCTAGCAATTAGAACCTCTTAGTGCTTCTGATAGTTTTTAGTGCTTCTTAGTAGTTCTTAGCGGTGTTTACCAAGACCGTTTTTGGATGAGATCAACCTAAAACGTGAGATCCAGTACAATCCGGATTGAATGTTGATAAGCAAATTCCTACTACTCTACGCTGTGACAGTAAGACTCGACTTAATCTTTTCTTAACCCAGTTTAGAACATGGCCTCTATTGTAAGTCCATAGCGATGGATAATTTTCGTCTAAAAGTTTCTTGATGACAATTCAACTGAAAGCATTCAATAATCAAGATTGAATAGACTTTTGGTTAAACAAAATTAGTATTAAACTTTAAAACAACAATTTATATTTAATTTAAGAAGAGTAAATGCGCATATATGACCTGTATGACTTTTACTACAGGCCGAATGACTGAATGGAAACAAAAAGCCAGTTTTAATTAGAAAACTGAAACGATGAAAATTCCTGTTTTTTTTTCCATTGATACATTTAATATGTGTGCGTCTTATATATACTTACATTACTACACAGCCTCCTTAAAATGCCGCATAGCTGATACTTTACGAAGCATTTTATGTTGCAGTCTTAGATGTAACCTTACCTTATCGACATCACTGCTGTAAATGGTAACTTTCATACATAAATCAGCAAATAGGAATAAACATGCCACACGAATGAATTAAACAAATCTATTAACACTGACTTTTCCTATGATCAGCTTCCGTTTTTGCATGTCCTGACGAGAGGATAACTCCTACACATGCGAAAGTGGTTGCTGCAGTTGTCATGTATAAAACATGTCTGGAAACCAGGTCAGCTTTGAGGTGTTAGGGGATAGTTCCGTTAGTTCCGTAAATTGTCCCCTGAATATAATTCTTAACTTAAGGCTATGGTATGACGTTTTCAATTATTATTGTTTACTAAGTAAAGATATGGATATAGTTGTGAACTTGGTTTTACGGGCTTGTGCTGGTTCTTAAAATTGATACGAGGCATGTACACCTCCGATAGTTGCTTGGCAATATGTAGATAGTTAAATACAAGTAGTCGGCTAGTAAGAATACCTAGTCCCCCATAGTAGCAGACATGTGGGTTCACGGCATGTAGTATCTAGTCCCCCATAGTAGCAGACATGTGGGTTCAAGGCATGTAGTATCTAGTCCCCCATAGTAGCAGACATGTGGGTTCAAGGCATGTAATATCTAGTCCCCCATAGTAGCAGACATGTGGTTTCAAGGCATGTAGTATCTAGTCCCCCATAGTAGCAGACATGTGGTTTCAAGGCATGTAATATCTAGTCCCCCATAGTAGCAGACATGTGGGTTCAAGGCATGTAATATCTAGTCCCCCATAGTAGCAGACATGTGGGTTCAAGGCATGTAATATCTAGTCCCCCATAGTAGCAGACATGTGGGTTCAAGGCATGTAATATCTAGTCCCCCATAGTAGCAGACATGTGGGTTCAAGGCATGTAATATCTAGTCCCCCATAGTAGCAGACATGTGGGTTCAAGGCATGTAATATCTAGTCCCCCATAGTAGCAGACATGTGGGTTCAAGGCATGTAATATCTAGTCCCCCATAGTAGCAGACATGTGGGTTCAAGGCATGTAATATCTAGTCCCCCATAGTAGCAGACATGTGGGTTCAAGGCATGTAATATCTAGTCCCCCATAGTAGCAGACATGTGGGTTCAAGGCATGTAATATCTAGTCCCCCATAGTAGCAGACATGTGGGTTCAAGGCATGTAATATCTAGTCCCCCATAGTGGCAGACATGTGGGTTCAAGGCATGTAATATCTAGTCCCCCATAGTAGCAGACATGTGGGTTCAAGGCATGTAGTATATTTTGCCTAACAGCAAAAGGAAAAAGTGGAGGGTAGAAATATTTCATAACCATGGATGGAAATTGCTGGATCGAATTCTAATTTGTCCATATTAATGGATTTTGGTTCAGATCTATTTGGTTACCTATGGATGAAATGGGGGGGGGGGCGGCATGCAATTCCTAGGGCACTAGTACGATTTATTATTTATATTTTTATAGTAGCAAGAGTAATAGCTGTTGCAGTTTTAATTGTTGTCGTTCTTGTTATTTTCTAGAACATGTGACAAGGAAACTTTCACGAATGAAAATTGCAACATCACCCACGTTATATTTACATAGCATTCATCGAGCAAGAAAACGAAATTGTTTGATCAAAAACCTTAAATGGGTGCTACCTATGAATTTTTCTTTTTTTTTTAAGCAAGTAAGAAAGGGAACAGTATGTATTTTCCAGGATATTGTTTATTTAAATTCAAAGACTAGTGAGTTTTCACTTTATACTGATGCTCATACATAGGGGAAAATAATACTATGTAAATATATGTGCTTCTTTTATGATGATAATATGCATTTTAAAAATATTTTATGACGCTGCCCTGCAGTATAAACATTTCCATGTATATACCGTAATAGATTTTGTGGATGCTGACAGTGATATGAATGTGTTGTCAGTTTTAATAAAGGTTTTTAAATATCCACAATTACACTGATTTGATAATCCCAATTAATGTCACAAAAGTCACGGACAACTGCTAATGTAAAGAGGACATGAATGCTGTAGATGTGTAAACAATAATTAAACTCGACTGGTATCACATACATATCAGCTAAGGAGTTTGATAAAAAAAAAAAGACTCTTGCACAGAATAGTGTATATCCATTGCATGCAATGTGTGGCCTTACACAATTTTGTGGGTCTGTGTCTCATTTACGTGAAACAGAAATCGGGGACATGCTCAACTGAGAGCTCTATCGACGTTCGACCTTTTGACCCCAAAATGAATAGGCTTTTATCTTACCCAAAGTCAAATCCACACAGTGTTGGCCAGCCCAAACGTAGGTGAATGCAAATGCCTGTGAAGTGAAGAACTTAAGTTATTTTGTGTGGAAACCACTTTTCTTCATTCAGTCAATGCGATCTTGATCTTTGATCCAAAACTAGATAGACTTCTTTCTTACCCCAGATGTAAGGCATTGGTATTTATAAAGTTTGGTGATGGAAGATGGTGTAGAACTTGAGTTATTGTGCAGAAACAAAATAATATACTGAGCCGACAGACTGATTTCTTAACGTTATACTCTCCGCCTTATGGTGGGCATATAAAAAGTATCGAATATACGAACAAGGAGTTTGACATTACCTGCCACATTTAAATTTGTCAGTATATATTATATTATATTATATTATATTATATTATATTATATTATTAAATTTGTCAGTATACATTCATATTATATTACATTACATTACATTATATTATATTATATTATGTTATATTATATTATAGTCATATCGCTACTATATCTGCAGTGTGTCAGTTTATAGTGATGTCTAGAACTGAGGCGTCATGCCGCAGACATATAGCATCATGTCCGACTCAGTCACATCATCTTAACACCAGGCCGATCAGTCCTAACACTACCCTCTTAATGCTGAGCATCAAGCGAGAGAGCTGCTTGTACCATTTTATGAGATTTTGGTATGACTCGGCCCGGGTTCAAACCCGCTACCTTCCGCATCCGAGGATCACGATCTACCACTTAGGCCACCGAAGCGGTATATAATTATTTTCTTTTAAGTATGATGCTTCTATTGCAGTTACAGTGGCTTCCTTGCTGACCAATATATAATATGTAATGGACGCACTCTCCGTTAAAGTTTAGAAGAATTAGTACAACAATTAATCAGCTATTCTTACTATTCACACAAAAGTCGAATATAAACTTTCTGGGCACACAATTTTGACACTTTTTGTTGCCTGTCTCAAAGACCCCATTAGCAAAGAAAATGTTTTCATAAAACATTGTTCTCCAATTTAAACTTTTACAGCAATTCAATCCCAACTACCCCTTTCAGATTCTTATCAATTTCAAGCATACATCTGCTGATTTTAATTTTGATTAGCTTTTAGTTACTATTAGTTCCATTTTTAATTCTTCTTTCAAAATGCATCACCAAACATGTCATAAGAGGTTACTAAAGGAGGCAGATGCCATATTGTCTCCAGGGTTACCGTGCAAGACTTATGAACCAAATGATAGTGTGTCAGTGGTTAAAATGACAGACTTGTAAATCAAATGCCACAGTGTCTCCATGGTTACCATGCCAGACGTGTGAACCAGATGACACAGTGGCTCAATGCTTATCATGTCAGGCTTCTAAACCAAAGAGCATGGTTTTGAATCCAACCATCTGATCAGCCCAGGTCAGATACCATGGTGTGTCATTGGGTAAAGCACTTTATTCCAAAGTAAATAATCTCCTTATGTTGCTGTGCCATAAAATATTAAACCAAAGCAAGTTATACTTTTGAATTTTAACATCTTTTCAGTGATTTCAAACTTTGAGATGTACATTATGTCTTCTTTCATCCACAATTTAATAAGATATACATGTATATAGTTTTCCTCACTGCAAGTCAGTCGTATTATATATATATATATATATATATATATATATATATATATATATATATATATATATATATATATATATAACTTATGTGTATTAAGTTCTTTCTTTTTAATTTATTTTTACGATTCGTCCATACATAGATGTGTGTGTATTGTCCCTGAACACATCCAACATTGTTTGAGTTAGACACAAATACACTTGTGAAAATGATAGTCATATGGGCAATGTAGATAGGAAAATGATAGTCATATGGGCAATGTAGATAATACTTTTGGGATTTGTAATGGCCCCTGAGAGTGTGCCATGAACAGATTTTACATCAGTTTTAAATGCTGATACGTTCATAGTTGTTTTTCTCACATGTCTAAGAATTGTCAAAGTGTCAAGACAAACAGCACTGTGACCCTTGGGTTAGCCCTGGATCTTTCTCTAACCACCCCCAACCTAGTCCCCGGGTCAAACCATATAAATTAATAAGATCCCCACCCCGTAACCATATATACATTTTCTGGGCTGAACCCCCCCCCCCATATAGTCAGTACATGCAAATGAGATTAAGCCCATGGTACGTCACTACCCCTAAGGATATAACTTGGAAACTAATGAATCGCCACCCTTTTGTCATAAGCACTCTTACTGGACGTGACAAACAAACGTCTTGTCAGCAAGCAGTCTACTCAGTAAGGAGCCCCCTAGTTCCAAAATGTCAGATAAACAGAGGAAGAATTGCAGAATCAAACGAACGGAAAAGAAACGGACTTTGAATTAAGGCCATGGAGCAAGAATATTAAAAGAAATTAATGAAATACAAAATAAATGGAACACAATATGCGATGATGAGACTCCTTCCTGTTGAGCAGGGAGAAAACAGATCGACAAAATTGCGATATTGAGACTCCTTCCTGTGACCAGGGAGAAAGGACACTCGCCATACTGTATGGATTAAAAGATGACTTAACGCAATGGAAAAGGGACTTATGATTCATATTACGTAAGAATGTTTAAACAACTTAAACGAATGCGAAGAACACTTATTAAACAGTTTAATATTATTAATTTAACTTTACCAATAAATATTATAGCTAAATTTTCAAAATTTACTGATTACGATTAAATTGACTAAACTAAACAATTATTCATGTATTACTTTAATAAATTATTAAATTATTAAATTATTAGTAACCTAACTATAGCCACTTAATATTATATTTACGATCAAAATTGTCATTCATGTATTAGACAAGAAACTCGTGGCACCTGAGCTAGTGTTCACGTGATCGCGAAAGCGTAGTGTGAATGCTGCTCGTGCCTAATTAAGATCTCAAACATTATAATAGATATCTATTTATTAAAACTATAAAACTATACTTAATAGAAATTAAATATGAATTAAGTTAATTTAGCTTTTATTTATTAAACTTTAGACTTACAGGAAACTATGATTATGAATTAAATAACAACTCCAGAAATTTGATATATTAGAAGAAATAAAAAATTTGAATGGTGTACAAACCCTCATTTAAAATTTAATAAAAACGAAATTTAATAAAATTAATATAAGAAACACACACATATGGAAAAAAAAAATGAACACATAAAATACTTTAACTTTTGCCACAAGGGGGTTATTCAAATGATGTCAATCTGAGAGTAACCACACCAATAAAAACAAATTTATACATTGACACTGACCCCATTGTCCAGCCTCATACTCAGCGAGTTAGTCCCTGGGCCATAACTTGGAAATTATTTACAAGCCAACTCTATAAGCATACATAATTTTTCCCAGCATCTTTATTATAAAGGTTGTAATTTTGAGGAATGATTAGAAATTTGACTTTGAAATTCAAATTCGGATTCGAAATGATTATAAAACATTGCATGATTCATGATCATGGTAAATGTACTCAATACCATTGATCTATAAATGTGATCATGATGAATATACTCAGAACAAATGATATGTCAATATGATAATGATGAATGTACTCAACACAAATGTTATGACGATATGATAATGATGAATGTACTCGATACCATTGATCTATAAATGTGATCATGATGAATGTACTCAGAACAAATGATATGTCAATATGATGATGAATGTACTCAACACAAATGTTATGACGATATGATAATGATGAATGTACTCAATACCATTGATCTATAAATGTGATCATGATGAATGTACTCAGAACAAATGATATGTCAATATGATAATGATGAATGTACTCAACACAAATGTTATGACGATATGATAATGATGAATGTACTCAATACCATTGATCTATAAATGTGATCATGATGAATGTACTCAGAACAAATGATATGTCAATATGATAATGATGAATGTACTCAACACAAATGATATGACGATATGATAATGATGAATGTACTCAATACCATTGATCTATAAATGTGATCATGATGAATGTACTCAGAACAAATGATATGTCAATATGATAATGATGAATGTACTCAACACAAATGTTATGACGATATGATAATGATGAATGTACTCAATACCATTGATCTATAAATGTGATCATGATGAATATACTCAGAACAAATGATATGTCAATATGATCATGATGGATGTGCTCAATACAGCTAAGAAAACATTACTTCTGAACATTGAAATATTTATATTAGTTGTGTTCAAATTCCAAAAATCTGATATTCTACTAGTAATATAAGCATGTTATTACCCCTATAATTTTTACCTACATTGTTTAAATCAAATTCACTTTAAAATCCCTCCAATTTTTACACATATGGCCGGGAGACGTCTTTTTAAGGAGGAAAACGTTTTATAAATTAAAATCATTAATCTTAGTGAGAAATTACTATATCTGAGCATGATAAGTAAAAAGTCTTTATCATATAAAGTATTCTGGCATCACAACCTTTATACCACTGGGACCTTATTCGACTGAATGGAAAGTGGAATCAAGATCAATGTACAAGACTATCGGTTTTTTTCACAGACGTCACGGTTGACTACGCAAATTCCCACAATGCAACGCGAGCGCACCTTGTGCCGCATTTTGATTCCCTAAGATACCAATCATTAGATATATTCAAGACAAAAATCTGATTTAATCGTCGATAAGGATATTTACTTCATCAAAATGATATAGAGATTATACTTGAAATTAAGTGCCCCTATAGCACGAAAGACAAAATAAAGCTCGAAGTTAACAGGCTTATATCGAAAGACGAAGAGTGAAGTTGAACCGCAATCATGCACATTGCTATCAATCAGAAATGCAGATATTTTTGACAAACAGACAATATTATGATTTTAAAAAATAACAACAAATCATTTCTATGATTGTCATCTTAAAAGAATATTTATGGACAATGATCTTCGGGATACAATATCAGTTATGGGATTAAGATCTCATAGCATGTGTATTATGCCAGAACTTGCACCAATATTTTTCGCGAAAGCAAGTGCTTGTGCCAAACACAGCTGAAAATCCAATTTTAATTAGTACTGTCCAATATTGTATTTGTGGTGGAGACGATCGATGGGGAATGATGTTGTATGAAAGCGAGAACTGTTCAAAAATGTTGTTTCATCTTCATTGTATTAAAATGAAACATATTTCTAACGGAACATGACTTCGTGTCGAATGTCAAAACCGAGTATTCTGGAAATGTTTTTAGAAATTTGAAATCATATATTAACGATTGGCTTTTTAACTTGAACGATAACCAAATGAATAATTTCAGTCCATGAAAATTGAAAATCATTAAAGTTTCTACTTGTTTGTGAATCCATTTGTTTATGCGTCTGTTTGTTGATGGATCTATTTGTTTATGAAAGAATAACTGATGGTTGAAATTTCAGTGTTGTTTTATTTGATGAAACAAGGGGAAAAGTCACAAATTCGGTCTCGTGCTGTTGACATGCCCGATAGAATATGACGTATTAGGATATCTTACGCACAAAATGAGACGTACCTTCATAATTATCTGGAAGAACAATGTCGTAAGGTGCCGGTTTGCGTGGCTAGGGAATCAAAAGTTTGGATACAGAAGTGCATAATTCTGATGACGTCCCGTGAAAATAACTGATAGTAAAGGTCACACATGTCATGTAGATGTTCAACACCGACTATTTCAGTGACGGGTGTCATTTTTTAGAATTTGATTATACATACCTTTAAATGGCAATTATTCACTTCATTTGGTTCCTTATACATCGATATTCCCTTGGGAGGTCATTATTTACACGCCCCCGAAAAGTACATACGCAAAATCAATGTTAAAGTATGTAGACATTTCTGGAGGGTCCTGGTAAAAATCACTAAGAACTACTAAGAAGCACTTAGAACTAGTAAGTAGTACTAAGGGGCTCTAAGCGCTAGTAATTGGGCGCTAAGAACATAGCAAAGTATTAAATTACCCCAAAAACATAAATGATACAAAATTAATTCATAAAAATTGTGTTAACACGGGTCGTAACAGATACAAACGTGTTTTGCGTATCAAGAAATACAACTCTGTCAAGGCTATGCTCTTGGAGTAAATGTATGCTTACTATTCAGTGAACATAGATAATTAATCACTTTATTCATCATCATTATCATCATCAACAACAACATAAACATCATCATTGCCACCACCAGAAGCCGGAAAACAGAACATGAATTAGAAAAAAAATAATGACTGTCTCATAAGAGCCTACTGTACGTCTTTCATCATTTTCCAAGTACAAAAAGATGCTGAAAATCTAAACCAGTAGACCAGGGGTCTCAAATACGCGTGCGGCCCGCCAAGCCATATCCTGTGGCCTGCAAAATGATTGGCGTCATATGGTGTCATGAGAGATTACAAAGTTGGTGCGGCCCTTGGGCCATCGAAAATGCCCTCATGCGGCCCTCAGGGTGGTTTGAGTTTGAGACCCCTGCAGTAGACTAAGTCCTTTTTCATACCGTCTATCCGGTACGTATATATTTATCTGCATGTTTACGTGAGACGATGTCAACATTTCCACTTTTTATGGTAATACCAGCTGTCTTTTAATGTTGTTATTTTGGGTTATCATCATTTTTCAGTGCGTGATAGGCAATATATGGCGGTCAGAATAACTGGTGGAGGAAGAATTCGGGAAAACACGGTAAGAAACACGGGAAGCTACTTGCTAGCTTTATCACATACCTACATTGTCCAAGTCCAAGACTCGAACCCACGCAGACAAAGGTGAGATGGCAGTGATTAGACTACTAGGTCGCCCAAGACCTCACTGTCTTGTAATAAATAAATAAAAAAATAAAAAAATTCAAATAGTCCTTCCTGTAAACGATGACCATCATTGTCAGCAACATTTTCATTGTCACCTAAATCAGATAGTCATATCCTCACGAAACTGGAACATAAAGTTTTGTTTAATAACGGCTAATATTTGGAATTCCTTCATGCAAACTCTGATACTTTGATTTATAAATCGTGTCAGCTAAAACAAGAAAACGATTTTTACAAAACGGACGTCAGTATTATTGAAGAATATTTAAACTGGAAAGTCAAAAATATATATATATATATTGGTTGGTATTATCCACAACAGTACAATATTTAATTCCAATTGGATATTACACAAATTTTCATTTCGACACAACTCATGACTCTTTCACACACACACACACACACACACACACACACACACACACACACACACATGCACACCCTGTCTTCTTTATTCAGAAATAATATATATATATATATATATATATATATATATATATATATATATATCATTAAATATGACCAATACGTAAATGTGTGTGTGTGTGTGTGTGTGGCGACGGATTTATGATTTTGCAGCCCCAAAGCTCTCAGTGTTGCAGCACCATCCCACCCCCATTCAAACATAAAGTCTTTAAAGACCGTTAATCTCTCAAATAATATAACAATTATAACTAGTGTTTTTTATATGCAACATAAATACACTTTTTAGCAAATCCAGATTTTCATACTTTAATATCTGCCGCTGCTTGGATTTCTTTCCGCTCCAAGCAGGCAGCTACCTTGTCTGTCTAATGGGTAAACAGTAATTGTGTGTGTGTGTGTGTGTGTGTGTGTGTGTGTGAGAGAGAGAGAGAGAGAGAGAGATTGATTGTCGAGTTGTTATAGAAGTCGATGAATAAACATAATTTAACTTACTTGTTGACGCTGGCGGCCAAGCCACACTTCTTCAGCTGTCTGTATTAAAATGCTTATCTAATCACATCACTCTATTTAATGAATTTTATTTCCTTTAAATTCGTAAATGTACTTGAAGGTCGTCATGTTGTCATTTTCAGCGACAAACCAGAAAAGTTCACCATCATAAATGAGAAGGTAGACGTGCGTTTAATGCAATCCTTTGCGTCTGCTACAACCAGCCGAACTTGCTTGATATTCATTGCAATAGTAAGAATACAGTGTTAGCTATTAATGTGCTTTTGCTTAAATTATCTGCACTGTAAGACTGAAATCTGAATAAATAAAACATCACCAGTTATTCGTGCCCCAACACCCCCTTTGTTTATAGGCTCGTCAAACCTTGGAAGAAAATTACGGTCTATACAGTGGGACGTGATGTAGATCCATTTCGTTAGAATTGGGGATTGTCTCAAAATGCTCTCTCTCTCTCTCTCTCTCTCTCTCTCTCTCTCTCATCTTCCTAACTATAGTATCGACTAAGATCTACAAGTTTTGAAAGGTCTATTGCATGACTTCAACTTTAGAAACTATATTTGTTGGAAACAAATATGCTCCACACTGATGAAAGTTGTCAAAATAACTAAACAGCAATGAAGTCTGATCGAAGCAGGCACATGTATATAAACAATTCAAACTAACTTCACTTGTCTTCTGTAGATCTGTCTGTCTGTCTCGAGATTTCTAACAACAATGGGCAATAACCATTCAACTTACACAAATTAATTTTTGTATGCCTATGTAGTTGGCCTTATTAGATTTTCAGGACATTACAGCCGCCCATTTTTTTAACATATTTTAAAACTTTGGAATTGGACATTTAAAAAACAAACAGCAAATAGAACATTGTTACCAAGATTAAGCATAAACCGCTCGAAACAGAAGAAAAAAGAAATATAATAGTCTTATTTCTATTTGTATGTAGATGACCAAATTAAACTTTCTGAGAATTCCATAAATTTGTTTATATATTTAGTTTTTACACATTTTTGGAACTTTTGGACATTTAATATTTTAATGTAAACTTTGTCAGAACTGTTAAACAAGAACACTTGAAGTCGACAAAAGAAAGAAAATGTCTCATTTTATATAAATAAAACCGAGACAATAAATCAATACATAAATAGGTAATTAAAAGTAGCACATATACTCATCATCGCTCTCGAGGCATAGAAATTCGTTTGAAAAGATAATCATTTCAATTTTTATTTTGAACAGCAATTAAACACCCAACAGGACGCACATTCTTACAGTTGATGGAATATTAGTGTGTACACTTGGATGTCTTACAAGATGCATTGTTCTGTGTTTTTTGTGGGGTTTTTTTTTGTTGTTCTTTTTGTGTTTATTTGTTGGAGTTTTTTGTGGGTTTTTTTGCAACATTACTTTTATAAACCAGCGGACCACTTGAAGAAGAAATGAACATTATAATCAGATGCCATGTAAGGCTGTATGTAATAAAGAAAGAGTCATGCGATACTGTTTCGAGATGTTTTTGATGTCCTAATTTTTAAAAAAATAATTCATTATAAAAAAAGACATTTTATAGACTTGATCTAAAACATTCAGATCTGTTCAGTAAATAAGGCAAGCAAATTGACAATTATGTAGGATAAGGGAATAACAAAACTTTTCTGCTGACAGCTACAAACTCAAAATAAAAGCCTGAATAAAATGTAATTAATCTATCATGATAATTTGAGTTTTCATTTTTTTAAAAATCTTATTCTCTTGATTTGCTGCAATTTTCCGCTGCTATTTGAGTGATTGCCCCGCTGTTTGGTAATCAGTATTACAAGAACTTTGTGTACTCAAGTGAGCAGCCAGCTTGATTCAATTATTTCAGTCGAATTTTTATATCATGCACTGTGCATCCTATTGTCAATTTTTACCTGATGTTTATAGAGACAACTTATCATTTGCTTTAATAAATGTTTGCTCAGTTTTAGATAGATGCAGCAAAGTTTCTTAATCACAATAACTGTAGCTCTGAGGAATCATTGTACAAAATATTCAGTTTCAATAAAAACAGAAACATAGAAAGTGAGAATAGTTTATTAAGCTGACTATGGAATAATAATAATAAACCACTAGCAACAGTATATCAGTCTCTCAATAGAATATTTGTGTCGAATTGAAAATTTGTGAAATATCCAACTGGAATTACATGCTGTACAAATGTTGTGGATAATACCAACCAATATATTTTTTGGCTTTCCAGTTTAAATATTCTTCAATAATACAGATGTCCCTTTTTTTAAATATTATTTTCTTGTTTTAGCTGACACGATTGTTAAAAATCAAAGTAACAGAATTTGCATAAATGAATTCCTAAAATTAGCCGTTATTTAAAAAAAAAAATTTAATTCCAGTTTCTTGCGGATACGACTATCTGATTTAGGTGACAATGAAAATGTTGCTGACAATGATGATCATCGTTTACAGTAGGGATTGTTTGATTTTTCTTTGCGTCTGACTTATTAAAAGACAGCGAGGCCCTGGGTGGCCGAGCGGTCTAATCATTGCCATCTCACCTTTGTCTGCGTGGGTTCGAGTCTCGGGCTCGGACAATGTAGGTATGTAATAAAGCGGGCCAGTAGCTTCCCGTGGATCGGTGGTTCTTACCGGGTTTTCCCGAATTCTTCCTCCACCAGTTATTCTGACTGCCATATATTGCCTATCATGCACTGAAAAATGACGATAACCCAAAATAACGACATTAAAAGACAGCTGCTATTAACATAAAAAGTGGAAATGTTGGCATCGTCACACGTAATCAGATAGATAAATGTATACGTACCGAATAGAAGGTATGAAAAAGGACTTAGTCTACTGGTTTAGATTTTCAGCATCTTGATTTATCTGTTTACTAACACCAATATTATCTAAGTCACATTGGATGGAATACCTCTCATTATATCTGCATTCCTACTTTGATATATCGTATATAAATGCGCAATTTTTCTGCCGTAGTTTTTCAAGGAATCTAAATAAATCGATGACTTAACGTCTCGCTTTTTATATTTTTGGGAATAATCAACACAGGAAAATGTTTCAAACATACATTACTGTTTAAGTATTTATTTGTTTTACAGAGAAAGTTTATAGATATGATTTAAAATAGAGAAGGACCCGCTATACGGTATATATTGGAATGTCAGGGCTCATCTCAAAACAAGGTTCTCTCTGTGACTCTCGTCCTCCACATGATAACTTACGAAGAAAACTTGCCACTTACGGCAGTCTGGTACTTGCAGTAAAGTTACGTAAAACTGTAGGGAAACTTAGGAAAAATGTACGTAATTCTCGTTAGTGAAACATCCTTAACCACGTACGAATATCGTACGTAAATACGTAAGAAAATCTTGGGCGTACGTTGTTTTGTGAAACGGGGCCCAGTACATTTCCGGTCTTTAAATTTATAAGATGAAAAATTCATTTAGTACTTTCATAAACCTTTATAAAGATTAGTTTGGATTCACTTCATAACACTTTAAGTTCCTCTGACATTTTCATCTATAACTTTGATAATTCAGTTGTTTGTTAAGTTTAACAAAATTTGTTGGTTTTGCTTTTTTCTGTTACTTAGTTTGTGACCATAGAGTTGTAATAAAATATACATTATTTACTTGTTGTTGCAAGAGACATAAAGAAGCACTAATGATATAATGTGGTACTATAAACTTTTTAAAACACTTTAGTGAACTTAAAACATGAACTGTATTTGCAATTAATGATTAACTATTGTTGTCAGGTTATGGAATGTAACAATATACCTGTTTCATGATATATCGTGATATTAATCACAGCAGATGCGAAGCCGCGAATGTTTTCCCCGTGCCTTGAAAACCGAGTTCTCGTTGTTTCATCAAGTCCATGTAGTTGCATATGAATGTTTTGCTTAAATATACGTATTTTCACATTTTGAATAATAATTAATCATGTTGTATCCACTCTGTAATGGACCCTTTCGGGCCTGAGGTGACAGTTGTTTCCTACCTAAAATGATAGTCGTTTAAAACCAGTTAATGGATATGATCCAAAATATTGCACTGTCTCGCGAGTAAAAGGAAAATGGCCTATTCAAATATTGATTATTCACTGACGAATTTTTACGTATCAATAATATCTATCTCTTGAAAACAAAATTGGAAATGCATGCTACTACTACCATAGAAAAGAAAAGAGAAAGGATATGTTCCAAATTGAAATAACTAAATAACTGCCTGCTTTTGTAATCACTGAAATTGACAAAAAACTTTCATCTTCTCATGCCTAAGTTGGCTGCAATAGTTAACAAGTTTACCCAAAACATCTAGAAGTTTTGTCATTAAGTCGGCGTTCTTTGATGGGCTGCGTGAACATGACACTTTTTATTGGCTTGGGCTAACCATTACTTAAAGGCCTATCAGCCGTATTATTTCAAACTTTTGTCGGCTGTTTCAAAGGTATTTGCCTTCTTAGAACAATGCAACTGGCTTCAGTTGGTGAAGTCCATGTTTGACAAAACTTAAAAACAGAACAATAAAAAGGGTTTTAGAGGGTTTTATTGTTATAAAAACTACTGGATCCTTTGTTAGTTTGTTAACCACTCCGAAAGCTTTAAATGCTCTAATTCATTACAAACTGACTAGCAAATTACTGAATGAAGTAACTTTAAACATCATTTTAAACTTTCCACACTTACAGACAGCGTAGCGATATGACTAAAAAATATTAAAGCTTCGTTAAAAATCGAAATCACACACACACACACACACACACACACACACACACACACACAGATACACGCTATTGTTTGATTGGTTGGAATTTTACGCCATATATAAGCAATTTTTCAGCAATATATGTCGGGCATTACATTGTTCGTGGAGGAACCCTCCGAAAAATACGGAAGGAACCACCAGCCCACAACAAGCCTAATGGTTAACTCTTTTTCGTATGCAGGTCCGGGATTCAAACCTACAGCGGGCAAGTGATCGTTGGCGAAGCACCGTAAGCACTGCAACATTGCGGCCCTTGACAGAATATTCAATGTTAAAAAAGGTACATTTTTGAAAAACTTTATCAACAGCTGATAAAAACATTAAAGAAACTTCACAAGTTATAAAAGCATTTTTTTTATCATAACACTTGTATGAAACGATATTGATAGGAAATGCCAAGCTTCGAAAAGTTGTTACATAACACTATGACATTAAAATAATATAAAGTATTTTCCTGGACAATAAAGGTGTAGCGTATTTCTTTAAAAAATAAATCAATCACCATCATTCCATGATATGACGATAACTGAGGTATATTACTGAGGGCTACCATACCATTAGAATTTAATACCGTTTCATATGTAGTTAGATGCCAAGTTGGATGGAGTTTGTTGTTAATGCTAAGATTTGCCGTTTTGGCCTACTACCAACATCAAAATTATTTGTAATGAACAGACACTTACCTTTACACATTACGTGTCATTTCATTTCAGTGAGATGCGTATGCTGAATTTCACACCTGCTATCTGAAACAATAATGCTTTGTAGCAGTTACAGGTGTTACAAGTTGGTACTTTCATTGTAGGACTCGTGTATACAAGAGTATTACAAGGGTATTATCAATTAAGTTTTGACTTGTAACAAAATAAACACGACCACAAATCTTTTGAATACTGAGGTAGAGAGCTGAAAATCGCGGATATAAGCAACAATGTGTAAAGTTTGCTGTTGTGTTAATTTATGATCAGTTGGTAAAAATTAACTTCCACTGCAACATGCTTCTTAAACAGGGAAAAATAAGAACCACTATCAAAGCTGCATTTTGGCTATGCGGATCAAGTCGCGGAATAGCACATATGCCTGCATTCTTTGTGGCTATTGCAACCAGTGGTATCACTCAAATTGTAAATCGTTGTCTAACGAAGATTTTAAGGTATACGACAATGTAAATGCTTCGTATCTTTACACTAAGGATAGGTGACTCAGATTATGACTACGCCCAAGTACTGCATCGACTGGAGCAAGTAATTTATTAATTAATTATTACACTAATCATAAGCACATCACTATTCTATCCTAAACGTATAAGATTACCGGCCAAATTCTATTAGGGGCCCAAAAATTTTCAGTTTCATTCCCATACCTTGTAATTTTTTTAAAATTGCTTTGAATAGAAGCAACACCAACGGTTCTGTAAATAAGTTGTTACAAAGCTTGCGGTATGATAAATTTCAAGAAATAAAAGTACTTTACATAACTGTTTCAAGACTTTTCCGCAGAACTATATCTTTAAACTTTTGACCGGTAACTTTGACATAGTATTAAAGCCTTTTTTAAATTCTTAATTTTGGTAGTTATTTTCAAATTGAAATTGCCAAGCGTTTGATGAAATTTTAAAGATCACTGACATTTTCCCCGCCTTCCGTATCGATTAATTAAATAAAGCATGTGTGATGTAACTACTTTATCCCTTATATTTCGGTTAATTTACACATTTGAATCTGCATGAATAAGTTTTAATTTCCTTTCAAGAAGACAAGCTAGCAAAAGTTGCTTTTGTTGCTGAAAAGGACAATCTATTTTGTCAGGTGAATAGACATCAGATGGGTGAAAAAATGAATATGATTATCGCCGCAGCCACTACAGGACTCAGTTGTCACCTTCCACAGATACTTTTTGTCATTTAAACGAAACCCAAACTACAAAAAAAGACGTTTCAGCTGGCTTAGCGATTTACCATCCAGTTTGGAGCACCGCCAGTTTGTCAAAATTGTAGAGTAACAAGGACAACAGGATGAAACATGTGCTCCCGCACCCATGGTAACTCTAAAGTGAACTCCGAATGTAACATCAGAACCAAACGAACAACAGCAATAACGATTAAATAAATAGTCAAACACAATGCTGCAGCCGAGCCGATACCTATGAAAAGCAAACAAACGAGCTAAATAATTCGACAGATTTTTTAAGAAATACAGAACAGCTAGTGTTGGAATTACAGGAGAAAGCAAGAAGGACAGAAACAAAAAGGTAAAAGAAATGAAGCTGATGAAATATTAATTGGGATTCGGCTTTTTTCTACACAAATCCCTTTGTTGCAGAAATTATCCACGCCAAAGACCTGCCCAAACCAATCATTTTCTGCTACACAGAAGACCAATTAAGGGACTTCAAATCCTTCCTCCAGTCAAATATTGGAGTGATCGGTATTGATAGAACTGTTAATCTTGGACGATGTTGTGTGACAGTAATAGTCTCTTGGAGCAACAAAGTTATCAGAAGAGAAGCTAAGGAATCAAATATCATGTTGGTCCCTTTTAATGCTACATTTCGATGGAAAAACTCTTCAAACTACTGATTCTCTGCCCACCTAAAGGGTGCCTTAGGCCTAGATCCAAGCAAAATCGAAATGATGGCAGGCCCTGACGAGAAAGTATTAACAAATGCATTTTACATGATATTCCCCTAGGCGAAACAGAAACTCTACACTAAGCATATTTAAAACAATCTTAAGCGACAGATGACTGACAAAATACCAAAAATATCCAAGAAAAAGAATTCTCAATTAAATATTTGGCCCTACTGGAGTAGCCCACGCAAACGATAGTATTGACATTGACGATAGAAACGATATATTAAAAGGAAAAACTGAGATATGAAGGCGAAGACTTTCTTCAGTTCTATGAAAAATACGTTAAAAGAAAAACTGCCGACCACTGCATCAGCAAGAAAGACGCACTATAGACAAATAACAATACTGAGTCCATGAACCATAAACTGAAGCTTGCTGTAAAAATGGAACCCAAGCAAAACTGGTGATCTTATTCTTTAGCTGCAGATGAGAGATGTGCGGCCAGCTCTCAATGGTAATGGAAACTTTGGCTTGGTTCCGAGATTTTGTAAATATAAATCTGCACCGGTTGTATGGTACATAAAGTCTGAAGAGGACAAACAAATTTACTCTAAGAAATTCCTAAGTGCTAAATAAAGAGAACAGAAACCAGAGATTGCTATCTCCTGTGATGGCACATACACTGTTAGAAGGACGCAAAGAGTCGCCAAAACGCCAAAGATGAAACCAGGTAGAACACTTACGGAAAAACAGTAAACTGAGGACAGAACCATTCAGTGAAATAGCTGCCCTGGCTCTGTGATTGCTGACAAACTTTACATTTCGTTAATATATGGTTTAAAGTCAACATTAAACTTGCACAGACTGTCTTGAAACATGAACTCATAAATATCATAGTGATTCTCACGTGTATTTAACAGCAACTAAATTCTCTTCTTATTAAAGTATTGACATGATGCAGACTATATAATAATAATAATAATAATAATACTTCGATAAAAAGCCTACATGTATATACAGACTTGTCTTTCTGCTGTTCAAGAGATGTTTATAACAGTATACCGTGAATGTTTTTAACTTAATTAAAGTGTCTTGCAAAAGATTTAAGTGTTAATTTCTAAAACTTGTTGCTTTTAAGTGCTCTTAGTGTTCCTTAGTACTGTCCGACAGTAAATACGTGGTCTTTATTTGAAGTGACTGTAATATAATGCCGAGATAGGAGGATAGGAAACAGATTGTGCTTGAAAAAAGGAAACAGTCTTGCCAAATTAGAACTCTTTACACACAATTTGAAAAAAATATTTTTAAAATAACTGTTTTTTCCCACTGTATATAAAATAGATTTTAAAGAAGTTTATTTACCTGTTTCTTTTCCATTTTTCTTTTTCTTTCATTTTTTTTAATTTGTGACTTCTTTTCTATTTTTTCGTTTCTTTTGTCTGTTCCTTTTCTCTTTCTGTTCCTTTTGTTTTTCTTACATTTGATATTTCTTCTACATTGACCAGTAAAATGGAGCCTAGACAGAGTTGTATTTCCTGATGCTCAAAACAGGTTTTTTTTCACAGACGTCATGATTGTGTATGCAAATAACCACCATACAACTTGCGCCCACTTTTCGCCGCCATTTTGATTCCCAAGCAAACCTTCGTCAATATCACGTATATTCAAGATAAATATCTGATTTAATCGTCGATAAGAATATGTACTTCATCGAAATGATACACAGATTATACTATAGCACGAAAGAGAAAATAAAGCTTAAGTTCCCTATCAAAAGACGGAATAGTGAAGTTGAACCTCAATCATGCATATTACTATCATTTGCTTTATTTGCTACCAAGAGAAACAGCCGTATGATAAACAGAATTCAACTATTGCATGACATCCAAGCAAACCTAAAAACTTGGTTACCTCATACAGCAGAACAACTTGATAACTGACTGCGTGCATTGCTTGACAAACATGCCCCAGCAACAAAGTGCAGAGTATCAATTCAAAAGTGTTCTCCGTGGTATAGCAGTGTTAGGGACCAGCTTCGCACTGCTAAAAGAGACCACCGTAAAGCTGAGAGGCTTTGGCTTTCCACCAGACTCACTATACATAAGTAAATCTATGAAGCCGTTAAGAAGAATGTCACAAACATTGTCCATGCAGCGAAATCAGCCCATTACAGTACTAAGATCACGGAAAGTTCCAGCTGCAAAGAGCTATTCGAGATTACTAACAATCTAATGCCAAGGAACAAATGTACACCACTTGCAACTACCTTCTCTCCAGTCGACCTTCCGGACCTGTTTGCAAATTTCTTCCGTGACAAAGTACAAACCATTAGAGATAAGCTTGACAATACAATTTCAGTTGACTCGTCGTCACCATACAGTTGCGATACAGAATTTCAGCGGCAACCGTTAGCAGCATTTGAACCTGTCTCTACGGATTTAGTATGTACAATCGTGATGAAGAGTGCACCAAAGTCATGTGAACTTGATCCGATTCCGACGTCACTGCTGCTAGACTGCTTAGATCCAATATTGCCTGCACTAACTGATGTTATTAATACCTCTCTCTCATCTGGGGAATTCCCATCATTTTACAAAACTGCCATTGTAAAGCTTCTGCTGAAGAAACCAACACTCGACCATAATGATTTAAAGAACTACCAGTTTCTAATCTCCAATTCATGTCAAAAATCTTAGAAAAAGTTATTCTATCCCAACTTGTAGCTGATCTAAATTCAAACAGTCTTTTTAGCAATGTACAGTCTGCATATCGTCCTTGCCACAGTACTGAAACTACTCTTCTGAAAGTAGTTAATGACCTTCTCTCTGCTTTGGATAGCGGAAAGATTACAGTGCTCATCCTCCTTGACTTGTCTGCAGCATTTGAAACAATAGACCATGATATATTACTTCACCGTCTCCAGCATGTATTTGGCATTCCCGATACAGCCTTACTATAGTTCAAGTCCTACTTGGTCAACAGGACACAAATTGTGTCCGCAAATGGAAAACACTCCAGCCCAGTTGATCTATGTTGTGGTGTTCCACAGGGGTATGTTCTTGGACCAGTTCTCTTCATTCTATACACTCAGCCACTCTCAAGTGTCATAGATCATCATCCAGTGTCTCACCAATTGTACGCTGATGACACCCAAATATACAAATCTAGCCACCCAACTGAAGTTGAAGCTACCATCCAAGGTGTAGAGAGGTGCATTTCCGATGTGAAATCATGGATGACATGTAACAAGCTGTAGATGAATGATGACAAAACTGAAGCCATTCTGATTACAACACAAAGACTTTATCTTTCACATCCTTTACCTCAAACAATAAATATCAGCAACACCAACATCAAATTCACACAGTCAGTACGAAACCTAGGTGTTACTCTCGACAGTACTCTCTCATTGCACCAACATGTCATGAACATATGCAAGGCTGCATATCTTGAGCTGAGACGAATCAGCTCCATTCGCAAGTATCTTTCAGTTGATGCCACTAAAACACTTGTGTGTTCCTTAGTACTTTCAAGACTGGACCATTATAACTCAGTTCTGTCTGGTTCGTCTCAATATCTACTCCAGAAACTTCAAAAAGTTCAAAACACAGATGCTCCGATCATCCTTAGAGTACCACGATCAGAGCACGCCTCCCCCTGCTCTGTACCCTACACTGGCTATCCACTCGATCCAGAATTAAACACAAAATTTGTTCTCTGTGCTACGTTTCACTGACGGGCTCCAGTCCAACATACCTATCCGACCTCACCCATGTGTACACACCAGCAAGATACTTACGCTCCTCTTCTGACACTCGTATTTTCATTATTCCCACTATGAAAATGAAGTCATATGGACAACGTTCTTTTGCATACCAGGGCCCAGCAACGTGGAACGAATTGCCCACTGAACTTAGACACAAAGACACGGTGATCTCATTCGAAAGCGCTCTTAAAACTCACCTATTTCAACTGCAACAGACTTAAAGACCTAATAATGTTTCCTTACCTTAAATATTTTCAGCACGTTTTCTGTTTTCTAATCTCATGGTGTTTGTTTTTATTTTTGTAATCATGTCATTATATATGTTTTTTAAGTGTTGTCAAATGTTTCAAAGAGCTTAAAGCTTCTAAAGATTAGGCGCTATACAAAGTCCTCATTATTATTATTATTATTATTATTATTATTGTTGTTGTTGTTGCTGTTGTTATTATTATTATTATTATTATTATTATTATTATTATTATTATCAAATAGAAATGTAGTTGTTTCTGACAAACATACAATATTGTGATTTATTTTTAAAAATTATCGTGAACGAGTATTTCCGGACCATAATCTTCAGGATACAATATCAGTGTATTATGCCAGAACTTATATGTAAAAATACTTTTCGCGAAAGCACGTGCTTATGCCATAGACAGCTGACAAACCAATTTTAATTAGTACGGTCAGATATTGTATTTGTGGTGGAGATGATGGACGGAGAATGAGATTGAATGAAAGCGATAACTGTTCAATGATGTTGTTTCATCTTCACTGTATTGAAACGAAACATGCGCCTAATAAACATGCCTTGTGTCGAATGTCAAAATCGAGTATTCTTGAAATGCGTTTAGAAAAATGGAATTATATAACAACTACTGTCTTTTTAACTTTGAATGATAACCAAATCATTGATTTCAGCGTATGAAAATTGAAAATAAGTCCTTATTTCTACTTGTTTGCGTACTCATTTGCGTATGTGTCTGTTTACTGATGGATCTATTTATTTATGAAAAATAAACAAAGATGGTTGAAATTTCAATCTTTAATTTTAAGAAAATAAGAGGAAAGTCACTAATTCAATCTCGAGCGGTTGACATGCATAACATAGTATGATGTATTAGTGTATCCCTACGCACGAAATGAGACGTGCCTTCATAATTGAGAAGAACAATGTGGTTAGGTGCCGGTTTGCGTGGCTAGGGAATTAAAATGGAAGATATGGAAGTGCACAAGTTTAGTGATGTCACGTGAAAGCGGCAGATACGTTTGTATCTGTTGCAATTCGTGTTAACACTATTAATCGATTTATTTTAGTAGCATTTATATTTTCATGGGTAATTTAATGCTTTACAATGTTTTGTGCACAATTTCTTGCACTTAGAGCCCCTTAGTGCATCTTAGTAGTTCTTAGCGCTGTTTACCAAGACCGTTTTCGGACGAGATCAACCTAAATGTGTGATCCAGTACAATCCGGATTGAATGTTGATAAACAAAAATTCGTACTTCTTGCTCTACATTGTGACCATTAGACTCGACGTGCTCTTTCTTGACCCAGTTTAAAACACGGCCACCATTGTAAAAGTCCATAGCGATCAATAATTTTGGTCTAGAAGTTTCTTGATGGCAGTTAAGGTGCAAAGCATTCAATAATATAGATCGAACAGATTTTGGTTAAAACAAAATTAGTATTAAATTTTAAAACAACAATTTATATTTAATTTAAGATGGGTAAATGCGCATACCTGACCTGTATGATTTTTGCCAATGGCCTGATCACTGAATAGAAACAAAAAGCCAGATTTAATTAGTGAAATTGAAATGAGGAATTTCTTAATTTTTTTCCATTGATACATTTAATATCCCCGCGTATTACATACTTACTTTACAGCCTCCAGCTTATACCGCATAGTTGATACTTTACGAAGCATTTTATGTTTTTGTCTTAGGTGTAACCTTACCTTATCGACATCACGTCTTCATGTGGTAATTTTCATAGGCCAATCCGCAAACAGGAATGAACCTGCCACACAAATAAATTAAACAAATCTATTAATACTAACCAATCCTACCATCAACTTCAGTTTTCGTATGTCCTACATATGCGAGGTTGGTTGTTGCAGTTGTCAAGCCTGACGCATGACGGGAAACCAGGTCAACTTTGAGGTGGCAGAGGATAGTTTCGTAAATTGGCCCCCACGCCCCCCAAAATTTCTTAAGTTAAGATTATGGTGTGACTTTTTCAGTTATTATTGTTTAATAATTAAAGATATGGATATATTCGTGAACTAGTTATTTAGGGCTTGTGTTCTTGAAATTGATATGAGACATGTACACCTCCCATAGTTACTCTGCAGTATGTAGAAAGTGAAATACCAGTAGTGGCTAGGAAAAAGAGTTGGCCCCCATAATAGCAGACATGTTGGTTCAAGACATGTAGAATATCTAAAAAACAGCATGGATGGCAGCTATTTTCAATTGCATCAAACTGTTTAGTACACAGTGTTCTGCAAAAATTGTCACCTAGGAAAGGCGATGTATTTGCACCGTGAGCATCAATGATCTTCAGACATGAAAAATGCAAGGTTTGGGATCATCATCATCATCATCATCATCATCAATCCCTTAACCCAAGAGGTCGTTAGGGCACTACAGTTGACTTTACAACCAATTCTCTCCATCTTTCCTTGTTCTCTACTGCCCTTTGAGAATCTCCAAATCCCATGCCTGTCCACTCCTTAATGTTGTCTTCCCACCTTTTTTTCTGTCTGCCTCAACTTCTGCACCCCCGCACTGTACCTTGCAAGATTGTTTTTGCCAGTCCAGATGATTTTGAGACATGACCGTACCATTTCAGTTTGCGCCTTTTTGTTACAGTGGTCAAGAAGTCTTCATAGGATCCGATGGGTCGTTGGATCCTGTTGTGGACTTCGTCGTTGGTTACATGGTCAATGTATGAAATGCCCAAGATCTTGCGGTAGCATCTCATTTCGAAGGTTTGAATCCTTTTTTTTGTAGATTTGATGTGAGCGTCCATGTTTCACAAGCATACAGAAAGATGGATATGACAATCGAGCGCATCATGATCTCTTTTTCCCTTTTTCAGTTCTCTTCTTTTGTCACATAGTTCAAGGACATCTGTTGTGACCCAAGGTTTCTTTGTTCGACGATATTTGCCAATGATCTCGCTAGCTGTGCTAGTCACAGCTGTGTTGAATGTGGTTGTAAAGGACTCTAGGTCGGTGTCTTGGCTCTCCAGGGTTATCAGAGGTGAAAATTTAAAGCTATCATTGCTTGGAATTCTTCTGCGACTTTTGGATCTTTCAATTTTTCAAGGTCAAATCTGATTCTTGGTTGGTTAGGCTTTTTGATTATTTTCAAGTGAAAGCGAAACGTTGTCATTAATTAATGGTCACTTCCAATATCTGCTCTGGGAAACTTCGTGTTCTGGCTATATTCAGTCCTTGCAGAATAGTTTTTCACCAAGATGTAGTCAATCTGGTTGTGATGTTGTCAATCTAGACTGTGCCCGGTCCATCTTCTAGATGCTTTGTGAGGGTCGAATGTGTTGGCTAGCACAAGACAGTTGTAGGCAGCAAACTCCAGGAGCCTGAGTCCTCTTTCATTTGTTTCTGCATTGCAGAAGGGTCTACAGGAGCTTTGCCAGTTTGTCTGTGAATCAACTCTCACCTTTGCATTCCAGTCTCCTTGTACAAACAGAATGTCCTTCTTGGGTGAGTTGTCAATGACATCTTGCAGTGGGTTATAAAAATTCTCCTGTTCGTTATCATCATAGTTAGATGTGGGTGCATAGGCCTGTATGATTGTGATGTTGAAGGGAGTCACTCTCAGGCGGATGGTAATGAGCCTGCTTGAGACTTGACAGCAACCCCCTCTTCCCCTCTTCCACGGAAGTAGAGCTTATGCCCTTCATTTGTTGTCATTTCGCCAAAGTTTGTCCAGTGCACTTCGCAGAGACCAATAATGTTCCAGTTGTACCTCTCCAACTCATGTGTAAGTTCTTTCAACTTTCTTTTAACGTCTGGGATCAGTGGCATACTAAAGTGGCGCCGGGGGCGACGATAATAGTCTCGCCAATGCTTTTCCTGCAATTTAATTTTTATGAGCTGTTTTTGGCGCCCAAAGACACCCCCCCCCCCATCCCCCGGTCAGTACACTACAGGTTGAGATGCATAAACTTCTTTTCCTATAAACTACCATTGACTTCTCGGATCAAGTGAATAATATTCTTATGCTTTGTATTAATATAGCTAGCCCAAAATATGGACCTTTTTTGTGTGTTTTAACTTTCATGTTTTTTATTTTTTTCATTTTAGGCAAGTAGATGCAGCATTCAGTTTGTGCATAAAAACTGTCCCTTGCACCCTTGAAGTTAATCAAAGGTCAGTCGGAATGTCTTCGACTACTTCTGCGAGGAAGAAAGTATACCTTGGTTGTATGTCTGCGCAGTAATTTGCAGAAACAAATCACACATTTCTTTGCAAGAAAAGCAACCACAATCTATTATATGTTCCCCAGCTATTGAACCGTAAAATTAACAGAGAAGTAACAGAGAAGTTATGAGTACATTCGCCAGTTATCGGCACATCTTAAATAGCCGTGATAGTTCAAATGCAGGTATCCAACGTGCGAGCTCTGATCCATAGAATAGACTTCGAAGTTTCGAATGTCGATGGTAACATCTTAGGCTTCTTTCTTGACTTCAAGCAGCAGGGAGGGTGAACCCTACAAATTGGGTTTCGAGCAAGTTTGTCTAAAAATAAAGATTCACACGAAAAAAATTTAAAAAAAGGTCAATAACGTCAAACTGAAACCTCTAACTTATCGAGATTCTCTCCACAGTATCACTGCGGCGTTAGTTCGCGCTGTTACTTCGCCGTTGACTCCGTGTTTATAAAATTTTGTGAGTGATCATTTATGTAATCGTGCGCGTCATTTTTGTTAGCCCACCCTCCCTGCTGCTGTAATTAAACCATTACGTTATATCAATAATGATCGGTGAAGCTCACTCAGCAAGATTAGCTCGAGAGCGATTAGAAGCAATTAAGAAATACCTGTCCGTGATCACGTCAAACAACAATTACAAGAGCGTCAACAAACACAAGAAGAATTTACAGAATCCGCAGAACAATTATTTAAACCTATCACTGAAACCACTAAAGGTATTCTTCCTGTGTTAAAAGAAACAGCGAAACAAACTGAAAAAATAGCGGAGCGAACTAAGAAGACAAAAAAAAATTCTACGAGAACTTCCCGCTGAAATAGCTGCGGCTCAGCCAACTCAAGAAACAGATCAAGCGGAAGATAACGGTGACGCAGTCACTGAACAAGAACCAGAAGCACGAGCCCGGGTTAATCTCGCTGATAAATTCAACGAAGATATAATTGAAGTCATCAGACATGCTAAAAATATAAACCAATTAGTTGTGAGTGCAGTGAGAAGTTATGATATTCGAAAGAAGTTTTTAAAAACTGAATACGCTGATGATCCTGTATCGCGTGAAACTTGGTTTAAATGGATATATCGTATATATTACGACGTTGATCAAGCTCGAAACAACGATCCAAGATACATAGAATATATTCACGCGTTAAATAATTATATTTCGTTTATACAATTACCACCAGAACAACAACGACTACGACAAGAACGCCAAAAACAGATACAACAAAAAGAACAATTACAACAACAACCATCACCACCAAGACGGCAAGTGCAGCAACGACGACAAAGGGAGTCAGAACAACAACAACAGTTATCATCATCCAGCGAAGAAACATTTCATTCCCCAACAGAAGAACCTTCAGATATCCCTGATTATTCATTAAGTTCGGATAAAGGCGCAACTGGAAGTGGTATTAATACAACAACGGGGAGTGGTCTTGTTACTTGTCTCGACAACGTCGTAGCTGACGTGGATAGATTAGAAATTTTGGTTGGTGGAAAACGAGCCGGTAATAATTCTCATGAAATTATCAACGAAATCTCATCAATTTGTCAACGATTATTTACCGGTGGCATCATGAATATTAACATGTATCGGTCCCTCATTAATGAAATTACCGATGATATCAGAGTGACTAAGTCACTGATTAAACAGTTAGATATAATTATTATAATAGATGATCATACATGTTGCTCAACGTGGACCAACTATGGTCAGGGTGGTAAATTCAAGATTACCTGTATATGAAAGATATTACGGAGATGGATTAGGTGATGTTGTTAAGGGTTTATTTAGAACAGTTGCCGCAAAAATATTACCGGCTATAAAACAAATGGGTATGAAAGCACTTGAAATTATTCGTGACAGAGGTGTTACTGAAGCTGCCAATAAAGTATTTACTTCAGTCAGAGATAGACTATCACGATTAGTACAGAGAAAAAAACCAGATAAACCTCAACCAGTAAAATTACCCAGCACTGAAGTGATGCCCGCAGACACCAGTAAAATAATAAATCAAGCCGCTAATAAAAAATTAACAGAAATCGCCAAAGATCGTGAAAAAATATAGCAGCAAGTTTGATAGCGGGAAGTGGACTTTCTGAAGTGCTCTCTTCCCAAGATAAACTTCGTCAACTTTATCGAGATAAACATCTCCGAGACAAACTTCTCCGTATTAAACGAACAGTACCAACATAGGAATGTTTAAACGTGTGTCTGATCCCGCATTTGACATGGACGCACCAGTTCTCAAGGATGAGTCTGTGCGTGATTATCAATTTTATTCTTATGATGCACGTGTACCTGATGAGCGTGGAAGAATTGAATTACAAGTTCAGGATACAAGCAGATATTTCTTACCTGCTGAGGCATTTATTGAAGTCGATGGTAGACTTTAAAAATTGGATAATACGGATTATGGAATTGGTGATCGAGTTGGTTTTGTCAATAATGGTATTATGGCGTTATTCAAAAGTGCCGCATATAACATTGATGGACGAGATATTGAGATTTGTCATAACGACATTGACGTTGCCACAACAATACTTGGTCTTGCAAGATACAGCGATGATTACTCAAGATCAGCTGGTCCATCAATGATGTTTGCCAAAGATACAACTAATGAACCAGAAAACAGAAATGTAACATTAAATGCTGCTGGGGATACAGTTGTATCAATGAAAATTTCACGTCGAGCATTGCTGGGTGATGATGAAAGATTTTCATGTGCGATTCCACTGTCACACATCTTTGGATTTTATAGAAATGTTAGAAAAGTTATTTTTGGAGCTAAACATAGAGTTGTACTTGTAAGAAAAGCCACAGACGATGATGCAATATGGCACGCTGAAGGAGCTGATCCAGCTGCAACTAGAGCACTTCATGGTAAAGTTACACTGACAAAACTTTCATTGTGGATGCCAGTATTAACACTATCGTTATCTGAAGAACAGCGGATACTTTCTGTTATGGAAAACGGCAGTAGATCAACATTGTCATGGTTAACAATGACAACTGATTCTATTCAGAGTAACATTAATGGTTTATTTACATGGCAAATAGCATCACAGCAAGGTGTCTCTGCACCGCGACATATATTTGTTGCGCTTCAGAATGTTGAACGATTAAATAATCAAACAAAAAGTTCAATGATATTTGACAAACTCGGTGTTTCCGAAGTGTCGCTGAGAATAAACGGACATCAAGAACCAGCCGAGGATATTTTGTTAAATTTTGAACAAAACAGTGTTGCACGTGCGTATCATCGTCTGATGACGTTTATGGGACGTGATCAAAATATTGATACTGGTTTACAAATATCACAGTTGGATTTTACGACGTTGTATCCGATTTATTATTTTTCGTTGGAGCATTTGGATTTGTTTAGACAGTCTGTCGTTGATATATATTTTCGAGCTCGTGTGACGCGAGGACCAATTGCTAATTACAGAGCAATCGCGGTTATATTATCCAATAAAACAATGTTACTTGAAGGTGTTGGTGGCCGCATGAGAGTTGTTGATGCTCCCGTAGAGAATATGCAAGCGTTGATTTATATCAGTATTTAGAAATCAAATATATATCATAAATGTCATATCATCATGTTAGTGTCAGTCTGACCCCGGGTCAAATTAAACGATTACAATCACCGTTAGCATCACGATGCGGAACAAAAATATCATTAAAACAAGAACAAATGAGCGGTGAAAATAAATTACCGTTGACCGAGCGTCAATTCAAGAGATTTAACGAAGCTAAACAAGCCGCGAAAGGAATACGATTAAATCTTTCCGTGGGCGCGATCAAAGATACTATTAAAACCGGAGGAATATTTCCGCTTCTTGCAGCTATCCCAGCGTTAATAGCCGCAGCCGCTCCAGCTGTTGCAAAAGCGGCCGCGTTAGGTGCCGTTGGAACCGCGGCTGGAATGGCACTAAAAAAGGCGACCGGGCAAGGATTAAAAAAAAGACGACGACGAGTCGGACGCGGACTAAGACTTCCAGGATCTCGGCCTCACGTTGGACGCGGATTAAGAATTCCAGGGACTCAACGATGACGTCGTGAACGATAGTTCCACTATCGAATTTTGATTTACTCGATGCTGCTGCGCGGTTGCGTATAAAGAATTTTAGAAGTGTTTTTATGCGTGATCAATTACCAAAAATTCCAAATCTGTCAGAAACCGGTATTATTAATCTCGATAAAAGCTCTGGTCGTGGCACTCATTGGGTTGCGTACGCGATTGATCCACGTGGAATTGTTTATTTTGATTGGTATGGGTTGGCGCCACCAAAAGAATTTTTAAAATACGTCGACAGAGTGCAAAGCACTCCGGTGCAAAGTACTGCACTTCAAAATATTCCAGTCTGGTACTCAACGCTACCAACACAAACATTAACAGATCCACCAATATGTGGCCGTGAAGCACTAGCAGTACTTGATGCTGTATCAAGATCAACGCAACCATCTCATAAAGTTGTACACGAATATACATTAAATAATCGCTAATCATATAATGGTAGATATTTACGGACGATCAGCTAAAACCAAACCTCAACAAGAACCATCCGAAGACTTACTCAAGCGAGTAACACGGCAGATCAATGATGAATTATCTGACATGCTCAATCTTGCCAATGTCGACGAAAATGAACTCGTCGTATTTCAAAACCGCGAAGGAAAATTGAAGACGAGTAATATTTCCATCGCGGATATCGTTGTGCGTAATCGCGCGTCTCGAGTAGGCTTCGTTGCCGTGTACAACAGCGAGGCAAACTTGTTCCTAGTATCGTTACTCCATCGTCGATCCGAGATGGTATAAGTGAACGATTGTTAAAAACCGGTGATATAATGAACGGCGTCATTAACATGAGCAACAACAAAATTATTAGCGTAGGTGAACCGACGGATAATTTCGACGCTGCAACGAAGAAATATGTAGACGATAAGGAGATTCCAGTGACAACTTCGTTGTCGACGATCAATGATGGAATGACCGCATTTAGAACTGAATTATCTAATCATATACAAACGTTTCTGAATTTTCGTAGAAACTTGAACAGAACAAATGAAGAATTTTTTGGAAAACCAGCAATTGTTGATATTAAACTCGCCGACATAAACACGAAACTCAGCGATATTCTCAGTGGAATTCCTAATATGGTTCAAAAAACTAATCTGATTAAAATTCCTCACGGACGAGCTAATAATATCGTGTACACGGGATCATCAACGTGGACACCGCAAAATAACACTAATAAACATACCGCAGAAGTAACCGATGTGTACAGGTTGTCCGTGTTCAGTTCTGCAAAATTTATAATATTTACTACATTTTCATGGCGCTATTCAACCGATTATTTTTCTGGGACTGTATCTGTAGTGTTAAATAAAGATACCGAAGAAACGTTTATGCTGGTATCAGATGATAAAAAATTAACCACAGCGTCTTACTGGTGGTGCATAGAATTTGTAGCTGAAACACCTCAGTTGTGGTTGTCGCAGACAACGTCTTAGACAACAACAACAGCTAAAGTATAATGATAGACGTTGACGTTGATTGCACTTACAGATACAGATACGATCAAGTAACGACATGGCAGAATAAACTAAAAACCATCATCGATAATTATACAGTAAAAATAAAGAAATATCGTAGACGTGCAACCGTCGTTGATATTATGGTTTATTCGGTTTCTACGCTAGTTGCTGGAACTGGCGTAGTATTATCAAAGCTAACGATGACGGCGCCGATCGTTGTAACAATCATTGTTTCATCGTCAACGTCGATCGCTGAAATATTTAATATTATCGCGAAAAAGATAAATACATGCACGAATGAAAAATTGAACGAGTATACGATGAAATTACACACAGCAACGACCGCATACTCTAAATTGTCATCGTTGATTTCTTCATCACTTAATGACGGAATAATATCCGATGAAGAATTCAGTATCGCAATAAAGATCTACAATGAAGTATTCGACGACAACGCCATTAATGATGTCGTCGTCGGTGATTTAAAACAATAATAGTATAATAATGTCAACGTCAGTGACTGCGTCACCGGATCAGCGATCGCAACAATTACTACAACAGATCGTCACTAATACTGCTCCGATAAAAACCACAATGATATCAGCGAGTTCAACTTCGCCTGAATTCAGTATTAATTTTCCAACTGCAAAACCAGCATCCGAGATAGGTCTGGCACAATTACGGGTTTATTATAGTTGGCCCAACATTAGGTCAACGTCGTTTGGTGGACTACAACCGAATAATTCATTAGTATTTGCAAATAAAAATAAACCCGATGGAACTCCTGATTGTCAGGTAGTTAGTATTCCAACGGGAAGTTATCAAATAGAACAGATCAATGAAGAATTCCAATGCAGAATTAAATCTATCACTGGAAAAGAATCAAAGATTGCCATTGCCGTCCACGAGTCAACGTTGTCTTCGGCGATTGAAATATTATCGCCGGACTACGCCGTGGATATATATCAGTCTTCGATTAGATCAGTGTTGGGATGGACAGATATTCAACCAACATATGAAGGTCCGCCACAACCACGTCTAGATGAGTTTTTGACGACGGAGCAAAAATTTATAAAAACACCTGAATACAGAAATGATTATCCATGGAACGTTGATGAATATTTTATCGCCGATGATGGACAAAAAATATTTTTATTACCAGATCTTTATCGGATACAAGTTAGAGACGAACGGGGTCAAAGTATTGGTTATCATAAAGCTATTTTGTATTTTCAACAGATCATAGATGAATTTGATAGAATTCATAAATATGTAAAAACTTCAATTATTGATTTAGCAAAAAATTACAACGAAGACGTCAAAAAAATATCATTGATTCAATTAAGCATCTAGACGCAGTAATATCTGACTATACACATATGATAGATGTGATAGATGAAAACGCTAAATTTACTGAAAAAGTATTTATTAAAAAATATGGTATTGATGAATTTATAGCACCACGTTTTGATATAAAAGAATATTTAAAAGACAATAAAAAAGAAAACCGTGATTATAATATTATTCCAAAAATCGAACTTAACATCGCAGATATGTTTTCCGCGATCCTTGAGTCGTGGAGAAAAGTAACTCCACCACCAAATATTCTCCGATACAATAATAATCCATACAACGAAGGCCGTCATGTCTCACCGGGCATCGTCAATATCATATCAACGATCGCGGTAAATCTAGTATGTGACGTCGTCGACGGCAGTTATCAAGTGGACACTGATAAATCCAATCAGGCCCAACATGGATGTATTCTCTACTCGTTTACCCCTCAAGTTCCTCCAGGTTATTTGATTGTGTCAGAACCAATCAATGTTGTTTATCTGCGATGTCATAGAAGTCTCTTATCACGGATACATTTTAAACTTACTGACCAGTCTGGTCACTTGCTCGATCTTAGGTCGGAGTCGTTGAATATAAACCTATATGTGCGTTCGTAGAACGTCATCGTAGATCTCACGCTCATAGAGCGTCATCGTAGAACTTCATCGTAGAACCTGTACACACCGGTTACTTCTGCGGTATGTTTAATAGTGGTTTTTTTGCGGTGTCCGTGATTACATCACGGCGGAAAACACCAAGTAAAAAAAAAATATCAAATAATTATTTTTTTTTACTCGTGATTTTGTCAGTGACTGTTGTCGCCGGGATCAGAAATGAATTGTCCCGGTTTCACAATGGTACAGGTGCCAATATTAGTTTCGTTATCAACGTCACTATGGTCACTATAATCACCATGATCAGAGTCACACTCGTCTTTATCTTTAGCCAGTAATTCTTCCGCATCTTTGTCCATCAAGTCCGTCATCGTCATGATATCTTTCAGTTGTTTTATGCTAGCATGTACGAGTCTTTTCGTTTCGTATTCGTGAGATAATTCTAACTTAACCCGCTCGATGGTAACGGCACAAATAATTTCACCTGCGTATCCGTGATTGCTGCCAGCGATCGTAACATCGCCTGCTGAATTAACTTTATGAATCTATAATCGGAGGGCAAGGTATATCTATTTCCTGACCTCCGAAATTGTAATGATTCAAAATCGCTCATTATTTTTTCAGGATCAATCTGGTCAGATATTTTTACGCCGTTGTTTTGTAATTTCTTAATAGCAGTAATAATTGATGTGATGTTTTCGTGATTCATTACTTTTTATATTATAAATTATTTGTTTAAATAAAAATATATTCTGAATAAATATAAATATATTTCTGTTAATAAAAAATAAAAACAATATTTTTTTAATCAGTAATTGTTGGATTGCGGGGTAATAAAAACACCCCCTAAGTGAACCCCGGGCGCCTTTGAGGTTCAGGGGCGAGTTATACACCTGGAATTAGTTGTTTTTTTTACAATCTCATATCTCGTCATCAACTGCAATCCAAGCCAGGTGTGCTAACCGGTATTGATAAACCATATTGTGAACGAGCGTATCCTGTCACGGCAGTTATATATGCAGTATATCTACTAAATGATAAACCTAACGTTGATAATCTCAAACCAATGAAATTGTCAAGGAGACTAAACTGCGTAGCTGTGCGAGTTATGGAACATTTCTCAAAAGCAATACGCGGAAACGGTTTAACTGATCTAAGACATAAAAAAATAAATCCGTGGGCAGAAACAGTTAGAGATACCGGAGCATCTATCAGCGACGTTGCTAAGCTAGAAAAGAAATTAAGATTTCCAATAACAGTAAAAACACTAACCGGAGAATTTTTGTACAAACCGAAATATATAAAAAATGGGAACCCAATAACAATCATTGATCATAACGCACATGCATGGACTGATGCTGTAACAATATTTCCACGAGATAGAATAGTCAGATTTTATAACGATTATATATTTGATGCTATCAATGATATCAGTAAGAGTGATCCAGTATCTGTTTGGTTATTTCAGAGTTCAGAATCCGCATATTACGATCAGTTTGTAAAACCTAACGGAGATATTTACCGTAGAGAATCTCTTCATGAAGAAATGAAGAATCTTGCACAACGCCTTTGGTGTGAATATAATTCTGAAGTTGAGCAATTATTGAATAATTGTTTTACAGTTCCATCGGTTGCGGCTCACTTTGCTCAGAAGAAAAATTCATGGTCGCCGACACGATCAGTCCTTGAAGATGTCCAGAAAAGTTGTCGAATATGGACATGGCGGATTATGGAATAACAAATACGATCTTCGTAAAGTTACATCCGTTGATATGGTTGCGTGTTATCCTGGAAGTTTTCTTGGATACAGAGACTGTTCTGAATATTTCAAAAAATTCGGACATCCCACACATGAAATGACAAGAGTTGCGATAAATGGACCATTATCTGATTTTGATTTAACTGGATTTGCTTGTGTAAAATCATTTAAGTTTCGTAATAATCTTCATCCGATCATTTATGCGTGGTTTGGTAGACATTTCTCAGAAAACTATTGGGTTCCTATAGTGCTATTACGATACATGCTTGATGCGGGAATCTTAGTGTCGTTGATGGTCAGTGAAGCTATTATATCATATCATTCGCAGAAACAAGTTTGGTTACCACAACAAAAGAAACATTCATCCCTGACAGAGTCAGGCGAAGATTGGGATAGAATTGATTATGAAAATAAAGTTGCAAAAGATCTCGGTAGAAAAATAATCGGTAAGTTTACTCAAGGAGGATCATATGATTATAAAAGACACTGTACAAGATTAATCATGGATGATGCTGAGTTGGATTTTATAATTACTGATACAACGAACAAAGGAACATTTATAAGCAGAAGTAATGCTTATTTGTCAGACGGAACCAAACTAGGTACAATCGTGAGTTATATCGATCGTGAGTCACCACAATTTACTCATTTAAGATTTTCTATGCTCGCTTACATTTCTATAAATTTATTATCGATGATAAATAGATTTCCTTGTTACGCTGTCAGAGTTGCTACGGATTCATTTTATATAAATAAAAAATATTTAGATTTGGTAAAACCTTTACTCGGTAGCGGCGAATGGGGATCATGGCGAATAAAACAAGAAAGTATACTTGACTATTCTGAAACAGCAGATGTTGATATCGCGGAGACATACTACAGTGATGACAATCAAATACCAGTATCAACATCACCATATGTATTTGATCCCGTGGCCAGATATAAAACCATTTATCTCAATGGACCTGGAGGTTCTGGTAAAACAACACGTGCGATTGAATTATTTCGGCAGAGTTCAGATATGATTGTTTTGACACCTACACACAGACTAGCAAGGGAAATAAAACAACGACGAGTAAAATCTCAAACTTATCATAGTTTCTTCAGACGGTGTGGAGATACGTGAACACCTGAGCGAATGGGTGAGAAATATATTCCCCAAATCATCATCTGGGATGAGATTTGTACAGTATCACTGGAAACACTAAAAATATTTCTCGATTGGTTACTGACAAAAAATACTGCTGTGATTATGTGCGGCGATCATGGTCAACCACCACCTTTCGTCGGTCAATCTCCGAACGAGTGGTTAAAATCATTTGTGGATTATTGTGAAGAAATAAATGATGATCATAGAGCTATTGATGAACCTCTGAAAGAATTTAAAAGATTAATCAGACTACAGCCAGATAAAATACAATGTGAGATAATGCGTGATATAATTCCGGAAACTCCTGTGAACGATTTTTGGAATTTATGGAGACCAAATGATTTAATAGTTGCGAGTAGAAAAATAGTTCGTGATGAATTGCAAGAGAAATTATTTCTGTTACACAAGGAAAGATTGTCAACGTTACCTGTACCATTATGTTATCGCCCAGTGGATACTCGACGAGAGAATATTGAAGTTGAAATTCCAGGAACAAATGAAAAACAAAATCTTGTATTGAATGATATTGTTTTGGTTGATGTTAATGTTGTTGAGAGCGCGTTGAGTATGAATAACTCACCGTGGAAATTAGGATATGCCATAACGATTCACTCGTCACAAGGACTAACTATTACTGATACAAATATCTGTATTGTCGATGACAGAATCGAGTGGTCAAATTTAGTTTATCTCGCAGTGTCTCGAGTCAGAAGAATATCTCAACTACATAGAGTTGTCATAGACTCCACAGAAAATAATAATCAAACTGTTAGTGACACTGAAGTTATTAGCGTAATTAGAAAAAAATTATCCAGTTATAAATTATGTGATAAAAAAATAATCCTGATTTTGATATTGATACTAAATTAATTATAACACTCAAACAACGACAGAATAATCATTGTGCAAATTGTAACTGTAATATGCTATGGGAATATTCGAGTAATAATCCAAAACAATTTACCGTTGATAGAATTAATAGTGATCATGGTCATACATGTGATAATGTGATGCTGACCTGTCTTGAATGCAATCGACGCAGGGGTTCCAATTTACAAAAGTGAACGCGGTGGTAATTGTGTGTCCTCAGGAATTACTTGTAATTGTTCACGTACAAATCCACGCTGAGGAGCAGTTGAATCTAGTCTTTATATGGCGGGTCTACCCGTGGCTCTAACCACGCTAGAAATTTTATGTGTGGTCACACTCCAGATAGGATCAGTTGCTCTTTTTTTACCACCGTCAAGTTCACCAGGTTCAGCAGCAAAGAGGGTGAACAGACCATTTTGCTTGAGACATTATTTATGAAAAAATAAGCCTTCCTACGAAAAGGAAATCTTAAGGTCAGTAACGTTAAACCACAACCTCTAACTGACCGTGAGATTTCTCTAGGGTTAGCTTATCTCGTTACTTTATCTCTGACTCTTTGGTTTTTTATATGGTGTGTTTATTTTACGTGTTGGTCACTCAACGTTGGTCGTTCACCCTCTCTGCTGCTGTAATTAACCAAAGATTTTATCCAGACCTATACGATATCTAGATCTTGGATCATGTAAATTTATTGTTATAAATCCAAACGGAATAGCTTGTGCTTTTGAAAAGAAGTTTCTAAATTTAATCATATCCATATCCCCTGAACACCAAGTATAATAAATATTTTGTAAAGTATAATTATCTACTCCATTAAACACAATTAAGATATTGCAATTATCTCTGATCACTTTTGGAATTTGTGTGTATTTCTGAGTTAAATAAATTACGTCTGTATTTTTGTGACGGTCTCGCGAAAATATCCGAGCTGGATTGGATTGTTTATCCAGCATTACATCATCGTACACTACGAGATTATTGATACATCCATCAAGATCATCTATAGATGGAGCTTCATCGATATCGGTAACAAAATCAACAGCATCATTATCAGGACACGTCAGCGACTTTGCATTTTCATTAAAATCTTTAAGTACTTCGTAACATTGTTGATCATCTACAGATGGTGCTACTAAATATAATTTATCCCACTTGAGCCATCGCATTATCAGATCAAGTAATAATTGCGTTTTACCAGACCCAGATAGGCCAAGTATAATTGCTCTGATAGAATTTGGTAGCGCTGGATGATGTTTGACTGGCTCTTGTTTTCGTGTCGCTGAGAAGTCAATTATATCCATATAATAATAATATGGATTTATATTGTGTTCGATGTAGAGCGCATACGTCCACCAGTGGATTAACGACAATAATAACAAAAAATAACAGACGCGCACTTACAGGCAGGTGTGTGAAATGTGGTACAAAAAAATACAAATTTATTTCATTAAAGACAGGTCGAGATATCGCTGCTTCGTTAGGTAAATTACCAGGAGCTCCATGGGCAAAGTATCTTGGTGAAAAACATTTACCTGGATATAATTATTGTGGTCCTGGAACTCGTCTCGATATCCGACTCGATAACCAAGACCAACCAAAACCTGGAGAGTATCCAATAAACGCAATTGATCAAGTGTGTCACATTCACGATGTCGCGTATAAAAGTAAAGACTTACAACAACGACATCTCGCCGATATAAAATTAATTCATGCCATAAGTAATGTAAAAGATAAATCACTTCGAGAAAGATTAGCTGCTTTTCTGGTAAAAGCTGGTATGAAAGGTAAAATAATGTTAGGGGCTGGTAATTAATCAACTGATTATTATCATAATAATGGAATCTGTTTATTATAGACCAAGAGGATACTGGAGAGGTAAAGCAGCGATTAGTAAAGTTGCTGAAGCAGCAAAAGTTTCACGTGATGTCGCTGCAGCGTGGTTAGCACGACAGGCAATATGGCAAATCTATCTACCACCATCTAAAAAAATTCAGTATGCACATTTTGATGTTAGTACCCCTAATGAAGTTCATCAAGCAGATATTTTGTTTTTACCACACGATACCATTAAAATTGGTAGACGTCAATACATATACAGATACGCGTTAACCGTCGTTGACGTTGCGAGTAGATATAAAGAAGCAGAACCATTATCAACTAAAACAGCGACTGAAGTTGCATCTGCGTTTGAACGCATTTATCAACGTGGTGGTCTACGATGGCCACAACTGCTACAGGTTGATCCTGACAAAGAATTTCTTGGTGCAGTATCATCGTTGATGAAGCAACATAACGTTAAAATCAGACGAGGACACAGAGAAATTCATCGTGATCAGGCAATCGTTGAACGATTTAATCGAACGCTTGCTGAGCGGTTATTTGGATACCAGTACGCAAGGGAAATATCTGCTGACTTTAAGTCCATGGAGAGATCTCGTGAATGGGTTGCAAGGTTACCAAGTATGATAGCTGCGTTAAACAACCAAGTGACTCGTGCAACTTCTATGAAACCTTCTAATGCGATCACAAAAAATATATACCAATACAACGTAAATTTTCCTCTCAACCAGTACTAGGTAATGTTACCGTAAGATATTTATATGAACCTGGTGAACTTGAAGGAGGTAGAAAAAGAACAACTGATCCTATCTGGAGTGTGACCACACACAAAATTTCTAGCGTGGAAAAGGTCCACAGGTAGACCCGCAATCTACAGATTAGATTCAACTGCTCCTCAGCGTGGATTTGTACGCGAACAATTACAAATAATTCCTATAGATACACAATTACCACCGCGTTCACTTTTATAAACTTGCACCAGGGTGTCCAGCGCCCCGACGTCGATTACATTCAAGACAGGTCAGCATCACATTTTCGAGTGTGTGACCAAGACTACTATTAATTCTATCAACGGTAAATTGTGTTGGATTATTACTCGAGTATTGCCACAGCATATTACAGTTACAACTTGCACAATGATTATTCTGTTGTGCTTTTAGTGTTATAATAAATTCAGTATCAATATTAAAATCGCGATTATTTTTTTTTTCACATTGTTTATAACTCGCTAATTTTTTATTGATATCTACAAAGTTGTCACGAATTGCTTTGGTTATTACGCAATCCATGATAACCCGGCCCAGTTGAGATATTCTTCTGACTCGAGACACTGCTAGATAAACTAAATTTGACCACTCAATACGATCATCGACAATCCAAATACTTGCATCGGTAATAGTTAATCCCTGTGACGAGTGAATCGTTATAGCGTATCCTAACGTCCACGGCGATTTATCCATGCTTAACGCGCTCTCAACAACATCAACAATAACTGAAACAATATCATTTAACACAAGATTTTGTATTCCACCACCAGGAATCTCAACATCAACATTCTGTCGTCGAGTATCTGCTGGGCGATAACACAAAGGTACAGGTAGATTTGAAAATTTTTCTTTGTGTAACGTAAATAATTGTTGTTGAAGTGTATCGCGAACTATTTTTCTGCTTGCAACTATCAAATCAGCAGGTCTCCATAAAGTCCAAAAATTATTCATAGAAGTTTCTGGAATTACTTTACGCATTATTTCACACTGTATTTTACCTGGCTGTAGTCTTATTAACTTTTTAAACTCTTTTAGTGATTTATCGATAGCTCTATGGTCATCAGTTATTTCTTCGTAATAATCTACAAATGTTTTCAGCCACTAATGTGGAGACGATCCAATGAAAGGTGGCGGTTGACCATGATCGCCACACATTATCACAGCAGTATTCTTCAATAACAGCCAATCAAGAAATATTTTTAATACCTCTAGAGACACCGTGCATATCTCGTCCCAGATAATAATTTTAGGAATGTATTTCTCACCCATCCGCGATGGAGTCCATGCGTCTCCGCACCATCTAAAGAAACTATGATATGTACACGATTTTACTCCTCGTTCTTTTATTTCCCTGGCGAGTTTATGTGTCGGTGTCAAAACAATCATATCAGAACAATTACTAAATAATTCAATCGCGCGTGTTGTTTTACCTGAACCACCACACCCATTAAGATAAACGGTTTTATGTCTAGCTACAGGATCACATACAGATGGTGCCGATGACATCCCTGGTATTTGATTATTCTTGTAATATGTTTTCGCAATTTCAACGTCGGCAGATTCAGAATAACTAATTATATCTTCACGTTTTATTCTCCATTCGCCCCATGATGCATGATCGTTAATACGCAATTGTTTTAACGAATCCGCATATTTTTTGTTTATGTAAAATGAATCTGTCGCGACTCTGACAGCATAAAGAGGAAATATGTTTATCATCGATAACAAATTTATCGAAACGTACGCTAGCATCGAAGATCTTAAATGAGTAAACTGCGGTGACTCGCCATCAGTATAACTCACAATTGTACCTAATTTAGTTCCGTCTGATAAATAAGCATTACTTCGACTTATAAATGTGTTTTTCTCCGTTGTATCAGCAATTATAAAATCGAGTTCAGCATCGTCCATGATTAATCTTGTACACGCTCGTTTATGATCATATGATCCTCCTTGTGTAAATTTACCGATTATTTTTCTGCCGAGATCTTTTGCAAATTTCTCATCCCTTTCTCTTCTGTATTCACCTATACTATTAGTAATTTTAACAATATCATCTTCAGGATTAGGAAAATATCTTCTAGCATCATTAAATACATCCGGTTCTGGCAACCAGACTTGTTTCTACACGCGGTATGATATAATTGCTTCACTCATTCGCTCAACGACATTAAAATTTCAGCATCAAGCATGTACTTTATTAGTACTATTGGAGCCCAACGTCGCTCTGAAAAATGTCTTCCAAACCACGCATAAACAATCGGATGGAGATCCCCGTAAAACTCGAAGGACTCTATACAAGCAAATCCGGTTAAGTCAAAAGGTAAAGGTCCGTTTATCGCTACTCTGGTCATCTAGTGTGTTGGATGACCAAATCTCTTAAAGTATTCAGAACATTCTCCGTATCCAAGAAAACTTCCAGGATAACACGCTACTATATCAACTGAGCTAACGTCATTATAATCGTATTTAGTGTACCACAATCCACCGCGTCCGTATTCCACACGACTGTGTTGGACATCTTCACGAAATTCCAATCGTGTCGGTTTCCATGAATTTTTCTCCTGAGCGTAGTGAGCAGCAATTGATGGAACGGCAAAACAGTTATCAAGTAATTGTCCAACCTTAATATCATCAGAGGTATACCTTAATGCAAGATTTTTCATTTCTTCGTGGAGAGATTCTGTACGATAAATATCACCATTAGACCGTACAAACTGATCATGATAATCATATTCCGAACTCTGAAACAGCCACACAGATAGAGGGTCAATTTTACTGATATTTCTGATAGCATCGAATACATGACCATTATAAAATTTAACCGTTCTATCTCGTGGAAATATTGTTACTGCCACAGTCCATGCATGTGCGTTATGATCAATAATATCTATCGAAGCTCCTCTTGATTTATATTTTGGTTTGTACAAAATCTCTCCGGTTAACGTCTTCACTGTTATTAGAAATTTTAATTTCTTTCCCAGCTCAGCAACGTCGCTGATGGACGCTCCGGTATCTTTACCTGTTTCTGCCCATATGTTTATTTTTTTACATCGTAAATCCGTTAAACCGTTTCCGCGTATCGCGTTTGTGAAGTGTTCTGCAACCCGTTCAGCTACGCAATTTATTCTTGACAATTTCATAGGTTTGAGATCCCTAACGTTAGGTTTATTATTTAACGGATATACCGCGTACACAACCGCAGTCACAGGGTATGCTCGTTCGTAATATGGTTTGTCAATACCAGTAAGTATTCCTGGTCTGGAATTTTTATTAAGAACAATATTATTTCCTGACTGCATGTGGACAGAATCACGTTTGTCACGAATAATCCAAGTGTCATCGTCTGTCTTTGCAATAAATTTTATGAAAATAAAATATTTCTGAACAAGGTAGTCAATAATCTCTCTTCCTCGTTTGTCATTCATCACATTAACAGTATTTTCAATTCTGAATGTCGACCACACATGAGCCGCACCATCGTCGCGAAATTCCTTTTTGGCTTCACGGATACGTTTTGTTATATCTTTATTCGTTAAAGCTAGATTTTGCATCGAAAAACTAAATTTATATTTCGGCAGTCTGTCAAGATCAAATCTAGCTCCATAAGGTTCAATCGCGGATAATTCCTGCATTATTATAATTAGGACAAATATATATTTAAATTGAATTTTAATCTTTTGTATATGATTCAGAGAAAGAATCGATGCCATTGGCTTATGATCGGATATACTTCTCCTTGTAACAAAGCATGCGTAAACGAATTCTGCGGCTTTCACATGCAGTGCGTTAGACAAGGTAGTTTAGGACCAAAACCGTGTGTGCGGTGTGGTGTTGGAGTCAGAAGAAAAACTCAATTGTGTGTGCAATGTGGTGGTAAAAAATACAGAGAGCTGAAACGATATTACGATCAAAAAAATACATTTTCTGAATCTCCTATAAAAACCGAGGAAGATTATCTCGCTAGATTTTCAAAATAATGATTTAAACAAATAATATTAGGATATAAATGGAGCAAAATGAGTTTGTAAAGAATCCAATCATCACCAATTATAAAGCATCTCATGATGGTGTTATTAGGAACTGTAGATTAAAGAAACCAGTCGGTAATGTTGATAAATTTGGTTCTCTTAGATTTAATACCAATGGAAATAAACATTATTTCTCACATAGGTTCGTGTTCGAGTGTTATTTTGGGATCATTAAAGATAGACTTGTAATAGATCACGTCAGTGGTAATAAACTTGATAACTCGCTTGATAACTTGCGAATTGTTACACAAAGTCAAAATTGCAAGTCCGGAAATACTGGCGGCGTATGATACGCAAGGGTTGTTAAATCTATAAATACAGATGGCGAAGAAATTGTGTTTAAATCAATTAATTCTGCTAGTAAATACTTTAACATAGCATCACCTTCAGTAAAATACGTGGCAGATAATATCACGAGATCTGCTTTTCCCAAAAGATTTCTACAAAAAATCAGATTCCAGTATGTTAGTCTACCAGAACCTTCTTCATGAACCAATATCTTCTCATTTTGCTTTCATAGTTTCATGTTTTATACAGGTGTTTTTTTTTTCATGATGTAATGTTCCTATGGTATGAGATGATGAAGCGAGACAACTCCGTCAAGCATAATAGTAAATCTTGCAGTTGTCGTACTTGTTGCAATGACAGCAATATACTGTTAGTTTTGGTCAAAATGGATCACACACTGTTTTGAGTAAGTATTGATATATCTTTCAATAGTACACAAAACACATATCACATTCTCTGATTGTCCAAACTTCGACTGTAAAAACATTCCAATGAATTTAGTTATGCATGTAAATCTCAACAGTATTGCAAATAAAAATAAGATGATAAAACTCGCCTTTAGAAATATTTAGTGTTTTTTTATTTTGTTGATTTTGTTCGAAAATCTTGTTTTTTGTTGCTTTTTTGTTCGAAAATCTTGTTTTTTACATGAAAAATGACCAAAAAATCAATGAAAATCGGCCAGATTTTGTAGCGCTGAGAGGGTCAAACCCCCAGCGATTCTGTAATTGATTTTTATAATTTTTCGATTTTGTAGAAAACTTTGGCTAAAATATCACTATTTTTTGCTAATATGAGGTGATTTTTGATCAAAATTTCTTATTTTTTTATCAGTTTTTATTAAGTTATTGTCAAATTTATCAAGAAATCACTAAAATCAATTAGGGAATCGCTGGGGTGTTGATCCTACAACAATCGAGAATTTTCAATAATTTCGTTGTTGTACAAACAATGATGCTGTATGTTACACAATATGCACAATATTCTATGAATCATATAAAATCTCAATAATATTTATATTTTCCATATTCTTATGAAAACGCTTTGCGACCCAGCAGTGAAGGTGTATATGAGGTTATTTTTAGAAATGAATGGCATTGCGTGTTCGTATAACTTATCGATTATTTTAGTATCCTTGGCAACGTCTGATTAATACAGACTTTTAGCTGTGGGTTTTGTGTAATGTAGTATTAAGTATTTGGAGACTGAAAATAAATTCACGTTTTACAATAAATTCTGATTTTATTAAGAAATTCACAATACATTTACAATAAATTCTGATTTTATTCTGTATACTTTAAGTACATTACGCGCTAACTATATAATTATATTTTCATTATATATAGATATTGAAGTCCGGTAGCCGATTACTAACGCGCTGGATTTTCATGCTCGAGGTCAGTGGTTCGATTCTCGTGACCGGCATACAGTCGGGCGAAAGGCAATATTATGCCAAAATTTATTATTTATTGGGGCGCAGCCAGCCCCGTCTATTGTTTCAATAGAAAATTTGTACACTCTCCCACCATGTCACTTGGTGGGTGCAATTTTGCACTCCCTGGGTGATTATGATGGGGAGTGTGCAAAAATTTCTACTGAACGTAGAGAAGGCCCGTAGTATTGTCTTTAAGATAAGTTTATATGTAACTGTGCTGTCCTAGAGTTAAGTTCTTAGAATTAAGTTTATATGTACTGTGCTGTCCTAGGGTAAGTTCTTAGAATTATGTTTATATGTAACTGTGCTGTCCAAGGATAAGTTCTTAGAATTAAGTTTATATGTAACTGTGCTGTCCTAGGATAAGTTCTTAGAATTAAGTTTATATGTGACCTCTGATCCTGCTAGGATGTTCTTTGACAACCTAGGGGATCACATGGGGTTAAAGTGCTGTCCGTAATTAAGATATAATCATAATCATAATCATATGTATATAATCATAATCATATGTATATAATCATCTTGAAACAGTCCTTAGGGACTATTATTTTTATTTTATTCTGATTTTATTTTTATATTAAACAAACATAATGAATACAATGAATTCCGAAAACATTAATGTCATTATTTCTGCGATTAAATATTACAGCATAACGGTATAAATATATCTGATAATCTTAATCCTGAAAAAATTCTGTCAGACTTTGAATCATTAGAACAACGGAAATTGGAGGACAGATACACTTTACCATCTGATTATAAATTCATGAAGTTTATCCAGCAGGCAATGTTACAGTCGCTGGCAGCAGTTACAGATAATCAGGTAAAACTGTTTGTACCTCTCTCAAACGCTATTGACAAAATTAAGTTAGAATTATCTCATGAATACGAACAGAAAAAGATTGTAAACCTTCGTATAAGACAGTTAAGAGAGCATTGTGAAAATGAAAGTGAAGGTGGAGTTAATGTGATAATCGCTAAACAAAATCCCTGGCAAAACTAGTATACAGGTTATTTACTTATAATTATTATAATTATAATATTTCATTTTGATAATTACTATTTACCCCAGTAAAAAAAAATTATTCTGATCCGAGTTAGATTCGGATATTTTTTTTATTTTTTTTTTTTATTTTATTTATTTATTTTTTTTTTGTTTTGTTTTGTTTTGCGATATAACGCTCTATGATCTCACATACAGATTAATACTTAAAACTTCATTCTGCAAATTCAAAATACGTCCTATTTGGTCTGTAAGTTTAAAGTGTATCCTTGATAATAACGGATTATGTACACGTAGATAAACGGGCTTAATTGGTTCAGATACAATTAACCACCCGGGTGGCGCTTGAGGACTAAATGAATATAATATATAACCTTGCTCAGCAGCGCTACTTTTTGAAAGATCTACTTGATAGCTGCCATCAATTACATCACATACTAGATTGACTGCGATCGTTGATGTTATATTAACAATACCAGGCGAGATATGACGGCCTCCACCGTATGGATCGTTATTATATTTAAGAATAACCGGTGGTGGGGTTATTTTTATCCACGCTGCAAATACTTTAGGGAAATATTCATCAATGACATCGTTGAGTTGTTTTTTTTATTTCAGCGTTATTTAAATCTGGTATTATAAATGTTTGTAAATCTTTTTCTGTTATTTTGTAATAATCAAGAAATAATTGCTTAAATTTTGGATTTGAGTAAAGACTTCCATTGACTTCAGTCGCAGAGTTTATAATACTTCGATTAGCAATGTATAAATCAAATAAGATCCCATTTAAATGTTTTATTGTTTCGATTATCTGATTTTTTACACCATCGTCATAATGCTGTGATAATGAAATAAATAAACTTCTTAAATCATTAAGTTTTTTTATCGTATTCAGGCTTAAGAAGATCTAAAAACATTTTAAAAATTTTTTCATCAACAATCTCTCTAGTAGTTTGCGTCCTGGCGTCTACAATGATAACATTAAATGCTGATCTAGTTATCTTAGGGATCCTTTGACCGTCAAAATCGGTAAAGTAATGTTCATTGTTGCTTGGATCTAATTCAAATTTTATACGGTGCCATGGATAGTTATTTCGATATTCTGGATGTTTTATAAATCTTTTTTCGCTTGTCTTAAATTCATTTTTGGTTGGTTCTGGAATTCCATTTGACTTTTGGTCTGGAGGAACATCAGGCCATCCTAACACAGATCTGATGGAACTTTGATAAATATCTACAACATGATCAGGGGAATTTATTTCAATCGCCGCTGATAATGTTGGTTCGTAAACAGTGATTGCTATTTTGGATTCTTGTCCTGTGATAGATTTAATTCTGCGTTGGAACTCATCATTAATCTGTTCTATTTGATAACTGCCCGTTGAAATTCCAACAACTTGCCAATCAGGAGTTCCATCAGGTTTATTCTTATTCGCAAATACAAGTGAATTGTTTGCTGGTAGTCCACCAAACGATTTTGACCTGATATTTGGCCAGCTATTATAAACTCGTAATTGTGCTAATGCTATTTCACTTGCTGGAATTGCAGTTGGAAAGTTAACGCTAAATTCAGGATTGGTCGAACTTAATGATATCATAGTATTTTTTGACGGCGTTGTATTAGTGACGATCTGTTGTAATAGCTCTAACGCCGACATTATTTAAAATACTCAGTTATTTAATTATTATTTTAATAGAACGCACTCTCGGGAATTCAACCTTCATTCTTATCACAGGTTACTTTATCACTAGAATCGCTAGAGAACGCGTTGCGTTCCACTCTAAATGCTTCATCGTAGGTTTTCATTATCGTTGCGAACTCCTCATCAGATATTTTACCATCGCTGAGGTACGCAGAAAGATACGATGATAGTTTAGAATAAGATGTTGTTGCTGTGTGTAGTTTTATTATATACTCGTGTAATTTATCATTTGTACACGTAGATATCTTCTTAGCGATAATACTAAGAATACCTGCGATAATCGTTGAAGTTGAAACGACAATTGTTACAACTGCAGGTGCTGTCATTGTTATTGTTGATAATAATAATCCGGTTCCAGCAATAACAGCGGAAACTGAGTAAACAATTATATCAATAACAACCATACGTCTGCGATATCTTTTACTTTTACTGTATAATCGTCCATGATATTTTTTAGTTTGGTTTGACACTCACATACTTGATTGTATCTGTGACGTTGAACGTCGATAAGTGAATCCGTCACTCGATTCATTATACAATAACAACGTCATTTAATTAAGTAATTAAACAGTTTCAGTTACGAATTCCAGGCACCACCAGTAACGTCTCGGGGGCATTTCCTTTGATGTTAACGTAAACGTTTCTTTGATGTCCTTGGTTAGCATCACCAGTAGAGGATTATAATGTACATTCGGTGATGATGAAGTGGTCGCAGTAATTTCCAAACCGTACACAGATAGCCTGTATAACCCAGTTACTTCTGCGGTATGTTCGAGAGTGTTATCGCGCGGTGTCCACGTTGATGATCCGGATGCTACCGTGTACACGATATTTTTAATTTGTCCGTGTGGAATTTTAATCAGATTAGTTTTTTGAACAATATTAGGTATTCCGTTAATAATATCGTTTAGTTTCATGTTAATTTCGGAGAGTTTGATATCAACAGTTGGTGGACTTCCCAAAAAATCATTAATAGATCTGTTTATATTTCTACGAAAATTTAAGAAAGTTTGTACGTGATTAGTAAAATTAGTATTAAGTGTAGTCATTTCATTATTGATTGTAGCTAACGAAGTTGTCATAGGGATTTCCTTATCGTCTACATATTTCTTCGTTGCAGCATCGAAATCTGATTCTGGTGTTCTAAGATTATTAATACCATTATTATTCATATTGAGAAATGCACGCATTATACCACCGTTGACTAATACGTACTTAGATTCTTGATCATCGACGTATTTTTTTGTTGCTGCATCTGTATCTGCGGCTGGGTTTCCAAGGTCTATAATTTTATTTCGATTCATAATAATGGTACCGGTGAATGAATCACCAGCTCGCTTGATAAAATCGTTAACTGACTTACCGGAATCTTGTATTTTACCTTGATCAGAAAAAGTAACGATATTATTAATAACCGCGGTGGGAATTCGTATAATAACATCTAACAGTTGTATATTACTTGTCTTTAATCGTCCTTGTTTATCCTGAAAAACAACGACTTCATTTTGATCCACACTTGTGATATTTAATAAATCATCGATTTCATTTCTGAGCTGATCAAGAGTTGCATATTTAGATAAATCGACTTGCTGCTGAGCTTTGCGAGAAGATCTTCCATAAATATCTACCATTATATTTATTGATATCTGTTTAAGTGTGACAACGTGGTATATTCATGCACGACTTTATGAGGTGGTGTTGTTGATTTTGATACAGCATCAAGTACAGCGAGTACTTCTCGACCACATATTGGCGGATCCGTTATTTTTTGTGTTGGTAATGTTCAATACCAAATTTTAGAACGCATCGAATTCTTACTTTGCATAGCAGTACTTAAATATTTTAAAAATTCTTTTGGTGGTGCCAGTCCATACGAATCAAAATAAATAATTCCACGTGGATCAATTGCATACGCCACCCAATGAGTGCCTGAACCAGAGTTTTTATCGAGATTAATAATACCAGTTTCACGTTGCATTGCAACGGTAGGTAATTGATCACGCATAAAAACTCCTCTAAAGTTTTTTTATATTCAGTTGCTTAGCGGCATTAAGTAAATCAGAATTAGACATAGGGAGAATCATCGAATTCGATGACGAAGTTACCGGGGCAGTCTTAGACCTTTTCCGTACCATGAATATGGGGTCCCTGGAAGTCTTAGGCCGCGACCGTATACTGGGCCTGATAATCTTAGACGGCCCGGCTGTGGAACGTTTGGTGCTCTTAGACGTCTTCCGCGTTGTTTTGCCCGTGATCTTTTTGTTTAAGTTTTCTTCGTGCATAATTCCTTGACCCGTTGCTTTCTTTAACGCCATTCCAGCAGCTGTTCCAACAGCGCCTAATGCAGCTGCTTTTGCAACAGCTGGGGCTTCAGCGGCTATTATTGCTGGTAACGCGGCAAGAAGTGGAAATAACCACCCGTTTTAACGATGTCTTTAACGACACTCGCAGAAAGATTAAGTTTTATACCTTTGTTTAATTTTTTTGCTTCATTGAAATGCTTATGCTGGCGTTCTGATAATGATAGCTTATTCGGACCACTTGCGATTTGTTCTCGCTTTAGTGATATTTTTGCCGCACAATTTTTTTTTGATGATGATTGTAGCTTTTTAATCTGACCAGGAGTCAGACTGACATTAACTAGATGTGACATTTATAATTATTATGAGCGATCTAATTACATGTTTTCTATTGGGGCATCACTAACTCTCATTCGTCCACCAACACCTTCAAGTAACATTGATTTATCGCTGAGTATAACAGCGACAGCTCTGTGATCAGCAATAGCTCCTCGGTTTACGCGAGCTCGAAAATATATGTCAACGACTGATTGTCTGGTTAAATCTAAATGTTCCAGCGAAAAGTAATAAATCGGATATAATGTTGTAAAATCTAGCTGTGATATTTGTAAACCAGAATCAATATTTTCATCACGTCCCATGAATGTCATTAATCGATGATATGCACGCGCAACATGATTATTTTCAAAATTTAGCAACACTTCTTCAGAAGGTTCTTGATGTCCGTTTATCCTCAAAGAAACTTCACTAACCCCAAGCGTGTCAAATATCATATTACTTTCTGTTTGATCATTTACTCGTAAATTATTCTGAAGCGCAATAAATATATGCCGTGGTGCAGAAACACCTTGCTGTGATGCTATTTGCCAAGTAAATAAACCATTAACAATACTCTGCACAGCATCTGTGGACATTGTCAACCATGATAACATTGATTTACCACCTTGGCTCATAAAAGAAAGTAAATGTTCTTCTTCAGGTATTGTTGGAGTCATTACTGGCATCCATAAAGAAAGTTTTGTTAAATTTACTACACCAGCATTACCAACGGATCGCCATATCGCATCATCGTCGGTAGCCTTTCGCACAAGTGCAATTGTGTGTTTAGCTCCAAAAATGACTTTTCTAACATTTCTACAGAATCCAAAGATATGTGATAGTGGAATGGCACATGAAAATCTTCTACTTCCACCGATTAACATTGCTCGACGTGATCTAAATCCTAAGTTGAAATCTGGATCAACATTAATAATTATATTTTCCACATCAGCGCCGGCGTTTCTAGCATTGTTTTGTGGGAGTCCTATATCATACTGTCGATACTCTGGAGAATTAGAAGTATCCTTTGCAAACATCATTGATGGACCAGCTGATCTCGAATAATCATCACTATATCGCGCAAGACCAAGTATCGTCGTGGCAACGTCGACGTTTTCATGACAGATCTCAATTTCTCGTGAATCAATGATATATGCTGCACTTTTAAATAACGCCATGATGCCATTATTAACAAAACCAACACTAAAATCAGCTGCGTATGCTCCTGGCGGTGCAAGAGTATTATCTAAAATTTCACCTTCAACCTCAATAAATGCCTCAGCGGGTAAGAAATATCTGCTTGTATCTTGAACCTGTAGTTCAACTCGTCCACGCTGATTTGGATCTCGTGCATCATAAGAATAATATTGATAATCGCGCACAGATTCATCTTTTAAAACTGGTGCATCAGTGTCAAACGCGGGATCAGATATACGCTTGAACATATTTATTATTATCGTCTTCGACTAACACGAAGACCGCTTCCTGCTATCAGACTAGCGGTTATATTTTTTTCTTTTTCTAACCCAACATTAGTGTTGGTAGCCAACTCTGCTAGTTTCTGATTAGCAGCTTGATTTATTATTTTACTGACATTTGCGGGCATCACTTCAGTGCTGGCCAGTTTCACTAGTTGAGGTCGGACCGCTGGCTGTCTGCGTATTAATCGCGCTAGTCTATCCTTGATTGCTGAGAATGCTTTGCTAGCAACATCACCAACAGTGCCAATAGCTTTTTCACGAACAACGTCAATAGCTTTCATTCCTAGTTGCTTTGCAAGCGGTATTGCTTTTGGGGCTATCCTTCTAAATAGACCTTGAACAACATCACCTAGTCCATCTCCGTAGGTCGTTTTGTATACTGGTAATCGTGAATTTATTGCCCTAACCATGGTTGGTCTATGAGTATTGTGTACGATCATATTATTATTAAGTGATTTTATTACTAATTGCATCTAATTACATACTCAGTCACTGTAATAATCATCGGCGATTTCATTAATAAGGGACCGATACACATTAATATCCATAACACCACCTGTAAATAATCGTTTACAAATATCAGCTGCTTCATTAATAATTTCTGGGGAATTATTTCCAGCTCGTTTTCCTCCCATGAGAATTTTTAGTCGATCAACATCAGCAAGGACGTTATTGGGACAAGTAATAAAGCCACTTCCTAAACCACTTCCAGTTGCGCCAGAATCTTGATATTCTTCCTCTGTTGTTCTAACTGGTCGTCGTGGTGATTGCAATTGTTTCATTAATTCTTCTAAATGTTTATCATTTTCTATTTTTTTATTTTTATTTTTTTTTTTTATTTGTTCCATTAGTTGTAATTGTGGTGATCGTGGTAATTCAAATTGTAATTGTTGTGGTGATCGTTGTGGTGATGATGATAACTGTTGTAATTGTTGTGGTGATGGTAGTGGTGGTAGTAATTGTGGAAATTGCTGAACTTGTTCTTCAAGTGTTTTTACTGGTTTCTGTAATTTAAATTGTTTAACTCTTTCTTCTATATATCTGTGTACAATATCATCAAATCTATTAAAACTTCTAATATCTTCATTAGATCTAATTTCTGGAATATCATTAAAGATACGATATACATCCCTGATCCAATCAGCACGTTTTAGAGATTTAACATGTTCTGGTTTTACATATTTTTGTCTTTCATCATATCCAAACGCGGCAATATCAATTAATTTTTTTGGATCCCTGATAGCAGCAATACCTTCAGGCGTAAATTTATCTATTATCTTAGTTCTTAGTTTAGGTTGGTTGTGGTTGTGGTTGTGGTTGAGCTGCTTGAATACGGCCAGCAATATCAACAGGTAATGTTTCAAGAGCTCTTTGTGTTGCCTCAGTTGCTGTAACAATTTTCTTTGTTGGTTCGACAATCGGTTTAAATAAATGTTCTGTACCTTCTGCAAATTACACCTGAGACTCCTGACGAGCTTGTAGTTGTTGTTTGACTAAATCACGGACGGGTAAATATTTTTTGATTGCCTCTAGTCGCTCTCGAGCTAATCAAGCTGAGTGTGGTTCTCCAATCATTATTGATAATATTTATAATGGCTGTTTAATTTACAGCAGCAGAGAGGATGAACGACCAACGTTGAGTGACCAACATGTAAAATAAACACACCATAAAAAAACCCCCAAAGAGTCAGAGATAAAGTAACGAGATAAGCTAACCCTAGAGAAATCTCACGGTCAGTTAGAGCTTGTGGTTTAACGTTACTGACCTTAAGATTTCCTTTTCGTAGGAAGGCTTATTTTTTCATAAATAATGTCTCAAGCAAAATGGTCTGTTCACCCTGTCTACTGAGAGCTACATATACCATGTCTGCGACTCTATGATACATCCCTTCTTTAATTACAGAACAGTGGTAGATGCAAAAGTAAGTGTTTACTTACCATAAACTCGATTCAACGTAAGGAATCCTGTTCCATGGAAGAATTAGACATTGTCTTCTTCACTACACATATATCCCATACAAGCGACATCAGTTTGAAAAGACGTACATTACGCGGCACACGCGTCAACGGAGAAATATGATTGGCTCAAAAGGTTATACTTAAATAACATCCATGCACCGTCACCGTTTCACAACGAAAATATTTTGTACCCCGGCAAAATTAGGTATTAACATGTTCTCATTGTGTTATAAATCATTTGAAAGCGTTAAATTAATGAGAGTATACATTAAAGTATGATTGCACTACATCAAATTAAAATTTTCAGAAATACGTTAGATAATAACTGAAAATATTTATCTGATGCATGGATGTTATTTAAGTATGGTATATGTAGCTCTTCTCACCGGTTGTCACCTGAGCGTAGTAGTGTCCACTCAGACAAAATTCGCGAAATTCACACGTTTCGGAGCCCGTAACTTCAGTTTGGTGCAACGCAGAATAGTCAGTGATGGCTTGAAGGATCGAAAAATATCTCAGGAGTAAAACAAGCCATAGAATATGATCGTATGCCGTTAAACACGGAAATAGCGGAAGGAAATCGAGGGTCATGGGTGGAACGAAGTGTTTGGAAGTTACTGACCTTGTCTCTTATATAGTATGATAGAGAGGGTCCAATGTCAGAACGGGTCATGGGGGTAATCTGAGGTATATTTGTCACTATGTATGACTTTTTTCCTTCAGATTATTGTTTTTTTTTCTTAACATCAAGCTCGCGTCGAGCACCTGTGGTTATGACTAATAAAAGAAAAACAACAACAACAAAAAACAAAACAACAACAACAACAACAAAAACGGTGGTGGCGACACAGCTGGAAATAAATGATTTCATGCTATTGTTCTAATACTTCCACAATCTTGAAATTGTTCATCGGTACGGGCCATTCAAAGGTGCGTGCCTGACCTATGCGGATCATCATGGAAGGACAGGGTACCTACACTGTGAGAACTATATTCTGAATTTCTTTCGTTTACATGGGATAATATGAAGACGGAAAGAGACGGTCACAAATGGAACAGCAGGGAGGCTGAACAGACCAATCAATAGAAGTATAATTTCGCAAATATAAGGATTACAACAAATTGGCTATACGATGTCGGGAAGATCAAATGGAGGGGGAGGCTGAAAAGACCAAACAATATACCTGAGAGTCTAGATAAACTTGTCCCAATAATATCCTTGCCAATGTTGATCGATTAGAGGCTTTAACTGGTGGAAGACGAGCCGGCAATAATTCCAAAGATATCAACACTGAAGCAGGTGCTATTTGTCAGCGATTATTTACAGGTGGTATCATGGACGCTAGTGTTTATCGGTCACTTATCGATGAAATTGTCGACGATTACTACACCGACGTCCACTGCAGTGACTAATCTCTACCGAGATCAGGAATGCAACTAGATCAGTGACAGCAAAATAATATGGTCGTACACAATGCTCAACGTGGACCTGAAATGGTCAGGGTGATAAATTCACGATTGCAAACATACAGAGCTATTTGCGGAGATGGACTCAGCGATGTTGTTCAAGGTCTATTCAGAACGGTAGCACAAAATGGCCGGTCTCTTGAAATCGCGCTTGCACAACTGCGAGTCTATAATAACTGGCCAAGTATTAAAGTCGTTTGGGGGATTTGTCCGCCAACATCTCACTGGTATTTACGTACAAGAATAAACCCGACGGAACGCCCGACTGGACCGTGGTCGGCTTGCCGACTGGGAGTTATCAAATCGAACAAATTAACGATGAGTTTCAACACAGAATTAAATCTATCACAGGGCGAGAATCAAAAATCGCTATAACGGTACACGAGCCGACGTTATCTGCCGTCATAGAAATTTCAACGCCAGATTACGCCGTCCATGTATATAATTCATCAATTAGAATTGTGTTGGGGTGGCCGTTGGTAGCACCGCGGCAACCACCACCAACACCACAAGCTCAGAAATCTGACTTTACCACAGGCAAACGCGAGTTCATAAAAGAAACCGAAGACAAGGATCTGCGGGACTGGGGGGGGGGGGTATTTGAAAAGGATCCGATACACAGAATGCATCCAAACCGTGGTGATTTCGTGACTTACGATGATAAACTCGTCGAAGAAAGTCTCAGTAGGGCCTATGATGAACATGTACGTGTTGTCGGCGACTTATGGCAACTATTTTCCAGCTACGTAAATGAATACCCCAATAAATATATACAAAAGCGGATCATTGCAACAATAGCACATCTAAACAAAGTAAGGGCTCACGCTAATCGTTGTCGCAAAATTATTGTAGAATCGGTTATTCATCTGATTCAACCAGGAGACACGTCATTATACGTAGAGTGGTTTCTTGATCACTATAAAATCGGGAAAGTTGAATTAACATCGGCGTTTAAAGTTACCAGGGTTTGACCAGGAAGCGGCGAAAAAAGCTGTCAATGATGTTATCGACTAGTATCTTCCAGCGATCATCGAGGCATGGAGAAAAATACCATCTCCGCAGGTTATACTCAAACACAACTATGGCGTTGGTGATTCAGGACGACATATATCACCGGGCATCGTCAATATTACATTGAAGGGATCTCTGAAGCTAGTCTGTGATGCCGTAGATATCAGTTATGACGCGGAAAATCCAAGCAGACGCGACAAAGGTATATTCTTTACTGGTTTACCTCTGAGTTCCCCCCCCCCCCCGGTCATTTGATTGTATCAGTACCTGTTTGTAATGTGTCGAATTTTGAAGAAGTACTGAATCTTCAGGTTGAATAAATTGTGCATTAAAATTTTAACATAGTCAAGCCAGAAAAGTCTTTGAGAAAGGTCACTTTGATATTTCCCTTATTTCATCTCTGAAACATAAAAGGACCAACGTTAAGGTTCAGTAGAATTGACCGTAACGCTGTCATGGGAAGCTACCGCGGTAGAGAACCTCATGTCAAATAACTGATCTTCAAAGGAAAGTTGTTTGCATCGTATTATAGGCTGTCAAAATCTGATGAAAGACATGATTATTATGGGGAAAATTTATGAACAGTTGCTTCCGATTAGTCAGTTAAAATTAAGGCGTACACTTTGGAAGTTATGGGAGTTTAAATTTACCGACCTTCGTCAAAATTCTTTAGTCAGAATTTTGCTTGAGAGAAGACAAGTCGACTCCGTGGGAATCCTAAAAGAATAGTGTTTTCTCTCATTAACAAGTAAAGAGGCCAGATAGCTGTGTTGAAAAGAAAAGACAGGCTATAGTGCTAGGACGCACGATTGTGTGGAAAAGAAACAGCATTAAGGTACGCAATTTTAATTTCCATGTAATTTTCTATTTTGTTGTTTGGCTTTATGCAAATGTGTTTGATATGACTATGATTCATACTATGTGTAGTTTATTCAGTTTTATAGAAATCTGTTGATATGTTAGAGGTTTTATTCAATTTATTTCTTTAATTTTACAGTTATTAATTCACTGATAGAACTGACGGTTTGCATGTAATCCACATATTCAAATGTGTAATATTTCATAGGGATTTATAATGTAATCCAAATATTCAAATGTGTAGTATTTCATAGGGATTTATGATGTAATCCAAATATTCAAATGTGTAGAATTTCATAGGGATTTATGAATTAATCCAAATATTCAAATGTGTAGAATTTATTATGGTTATATAAAGTAATTTCCTTTGTCTGTAGGATGATACTGTTTATCATGAGTTAATGATAATTGCATATTTATATATGATTTTTTAATGCTTAAATGATCTTGCAGGTTATTGGTTACTGTAAGCTAGAATTTAGTAAATCTTATGCAATAGTAATCGAGCATTTATCTTATTGAGTGGAACTGACTAGGTGGAAGAAGTCGTATGGTAACGTATGCAGATATATACGGCAACGTTGTTGTACACACCGCACGAGTTAATTTCTAGCCAACCGTCGCGTGGCGCAAGGTCGATGAACTGTTTAATTAAGGTCTAGACTTGGATGTATATTGCAATAGTCATTTGTAGCTAGAGATAACGATTGTACCTTACCTCAAATACAGTAAATTTGTAAGGACCTTTAATCGTTAAGGTCATCTTATGTCAGAATATATACAGTGTGGATAGCTATTTACGTTTCTGAATAACGAAAGTAAGAGAATTTTATATATATACGGATAGGTGGTGAAACACATAGAGCTTTAGTCGTAATCTTGTCATTTAAGGGAACAGCTTTCTATATCCCTCCCCGAGAACCCGATGAGGACAGTACAAGAGGGAAGTCCGCAAATAGAGAGTTCGAAATAGAAGGGTCAGAGGAAGAACCAAGCATACACGCAAGACGTGGAATACACAAAGTCAATAGAGGAACGATGCCAGGTGATGAAAGTCAGGCGTGGACATTGTACTCTTTTCACTACTCGTTACTGTGATGAACAAATCCGTAAATTGAACACTGCTATTAAATTCCATTAATGTAAATCTGTTGGATTGAAATTGCAATTTTAGTTTATGTATTAATTAATAAAATTTATTTCATTTTTATTGTTTAAAGGGGGCTCGTATTTGTTTATTTCTTCTCAATAGTTTCGCTCAGGTCTCTGTCAATGTTCTATCTATCCACTCACACTTGGCAATAACATCGAGGGAGGTCATCCTTTAGATAACGATCGCCAAATCAATTAACAGAGGGGCAACCACACAACACTCCTTTACACTGTTAATCCTTTTTATTTACTCACTTGTTGTCACGGATACATTTCAGACGGACAGATCAAAATTTACATCTTCTTGATACACGTTGAGAAAAGATATCACTAAGTTTGGATGTGCGAGACAGACCCTAGATCGTGAAACGATCCAACACAGAACGCTAGCGTTCTTACGTTCCATCGATAGACCGTCCAACGGTCCACTTATGATCCCAACGGTCCACCATGCAGTGTTTCACGAAGTAAAAAAAAAGATACTTTATTAGTGTCCAGACCGTAGAACGCTAGCGTTGAAATGTTTTGCGTTCTAAACGCAGAGCGTTCCACCGTAAACGGTCCAACAATCCACCATATAGTGTTTCACAGAAAAGAAATACTTATAGTTTGCAGTCCACAAGATCGTTTACGATCCGAGGATATTTAATTGTCTGCACTATTTTATTTTTCTTTACTCAGAATGCAGAGCTTTCCATGTCACGATGGAACGTTTCACGTTACGCAGACTAAGATTCACTAGTATGATCAGACCGTAGATTGCTTGCGATCTCTCTTTCTGACATAAATTTCTTTAACTGTCTTACACGCATTCCCATAATCTTTTTTGTTCCATATTTCTGAGACAGCTCCAATCTAATTTTTTTATCGCCGTTGCGAGTGGAACGGATTGATGAATTTGTGTATCATCGGTGACATTAGAAAGAGACATTCTCATTGCCCACTGGAGTAATTTGATGAATCTGTACTCGGATGGGAGTGTGTGTCTTAATTCGGATTTTCGTTTTTGTAATGTTTCAAAATCATTTGTGATTTTTTTTCAGCATTGAGTTGGTCAGTAAGTTGTATACCTATATTATGTAATTTTTCAATCGCAGAAATAATCGCATTAATATTTTCATAATTCATTCTATAGTAAAAATATTTATTTAACATAAATGATGGAACGTTTCACGTCTTAATCTGCTAGCTAAGAAGGAGATGACTAGGTCAGGGTGTTGTCCATTGGCAAGTATTCCCCGGGGGTTGGGCATACTACATGCAGTAAGTTGATGATACTTGTATATTATTTACGTCCAACAGGTTTCAATACTGATTAGCTTTAATTAATACTACCCCCTTGTAAACTCCAAAATTGTCAAACGACATTCTAGCATGTTCAGAGGGCGATCTAAGCAACCTTACTTCCTCCGGGAATTATGTATGCCCAGTCAAGTACTTGACGCCGATCAGTGTTTCACCAGGTTGGATGTCAAATTGTACTCACAACCATCCCACCAAGCCCAGCTGTCTATTACTTATATAGAAAAATAATTTTCTTTCGTCGTTGATGTGGTTCGAACCAATACTGATTGCCCGCCATTGTGATTGGCAGTTAGACGCTCTACTGATTGTGCGACGTTCCTACTTTTGATATGGTATATACGATTACACACTGCGGAAAAATGACGCAATCTCTCTCTTTATATAGGTATGGAAATTGCTGCCTTGTTATTTGTCGGCGAATTCACCGATTAAATAACACAGCCGTCATTTCCATACCAAATTATGGGCTATTTCATATCCTGTGCAATGAATTACTAACTATAAGACCAATCCGTTTATCAGAGATAGATTTTATTATAGTAATAGGTTGCGTGCGGAACATGAAATAGCCCGTTGTTTAGCTATACTGATGAGAAAAAAATCGAAACCCTTTCATGACTAAAACTCTTAATCCCCCGCGCGGGATATATGATATATTTCATATATTGGCATACAGAATCAGGCGTTTACAAATGCAAGCATATGTCATGGAGGAACCTATATTCTAATTTTGTCTGTCTGTGTACATAAAATACACAGACATACACAATTAGACCGTGTTGTCGTGCTCTCTCTCTCTCTCTCTCTCTCTCTCTCTCTCTCTCTCTCTCATCAGCGGTTGTAAAATTCGTGGGCGTGAGTTGAAGACAATCTGTGTCGTACTGTTTAGTCTTAGCAGAGATATTTCCCTTAATACACATTTTACTGCCTTTGATAACAGTCTTCTGCGACATATTAAAATATTTTTTTAGCTTGATGAAAATTCTACCTGGCCGTGAGTTTGTCCAGTTTGCTGTGCCGTTCAGGGTCTAGCGATCCTCACACGCAGAAAAAAATATATATTTACACTATTCTCACACAAGTCGTGCTGTTTATTGTCCTTCCCATTGTGAATCATAAATCGCTGGCGATCCGCGTTCTGTGCGAGATATTAAAATCTTATTTCTGATTATTCCTCGATCGCGTCGAATTAATTATGCCTTCTGCGACAAGTGTTACTGAACCTCGGCAAATATCAAAATCTTTTCCGGCTGCATATACAGCTTGAAATACTGTATATGCAGCAGGAAAAGATTTTGATATTGGCTTGTTTCAGAGCTAACTGGCCGTGGATCCCTCTCTCTCTCCCTGTTTGGCTGTGCGTAATAGCTTCAAGATTCTGTAAAGAATTATTACATGTATCGCCGTCAATGTGGTTGACGACAATACCGTCGCTGATCAAGCCCTTAAAACACTCATAAATAAATCTGTGTGAGAGATATTTTTTAACACTGAACCTGAGATAACCCCTATTAATAACAGAACCAACCGGGTTTCGCCGTCGGCAGTTCATAATCACATCAACATGCGACGCCTCATAATTGTTGATGACTGGATGAGTTCCAAATTCTTCGACTTTGTTTCCTTGCTCCATTTATATAGTATATATAATTTGTCTAAATTATAATTTTAACTTATTAGGAAAAAATATTATGGCTCAGCAATCTGATTACTTAGAAAATCTACTGAGATAATCTTTAGCGTCCTTTTTTGGACCACTAGTGGCCGGTCTACTGATAGTAGCCTGGCCATCATTTTTTTTTTTTTTGGTGGTCATAATACTGTTTCAAAATTCTGTATTTTCTGCCACCGCACGCTACGCAAAGTTCTATTTTACCTCTCACACCAGTTTCACGTTTCACACATAATTTTGGGCCTAAACTGCCACATCTAACACTCTGTTGATGATAGCCACAGAAATCGGAGAAACAAGGTTTTGAACACAGGGTTGTTTCTCCAATTATCAGCCATTTGCAACTTTTTTTGCTCGTAAAGTCATTGTATATTAATCTGGGATGACGTTTAATTAAAAGATATATTTGCCAGGTTCGATCTTGACAGATTAAGTAAGAGCCGGATCGATCTGCGAGTACCAAATTTAGAATTACTCAATCATGTCCGTAGGGCCAAGAACGAGTTCAGGGGTGATGATGCAGCGCATGTGTGGTCAACGTTTGGAATTAAGCAAGATGATATTTTTATATACGCTGTAATGAACGACGAGCGAGCAGCGACAATTATCAAATATAATTATCTAGACAATGGCGGATCCACTAGCGGATCTACCCAAAGATACTTTGGAATAATCAGAATAGCGCAGTCGTCTACGCGATTTATCCGTTAAAAGAACCCGATATTGATGCTCTTCAACCGATGAGAAAGACCAACGTTATTCTCAACTGTGTAACCCAGAGAATCACAGAATATTTTCATGAACGCGTTACAAGGAAATGGTCTCACAGATCTGCGACGCAAATAATACACGAGTAGACAGAGTGCGTCAAAAAAAATGGGGCCACGAAAAAAATGAAATCAAAATTCCCAACAGAGGTAAGAACAATAACTAAGATTGTACACAGTGAGATATCAATGAGGGGTTCTCCAATAGTAATAATTGACCACAACGCTAACGCATGGACGTCGAGTATAATAATATTTCCTCGAGAGAAAGAAAAGGTTAGATATTACTGCGGTGATATTCTGGAATGCATATATAATATCAATAAGCGCGACCCTGTGTCGGTGTGGTTGTTTGAGAGTACGGACTGTGAATCTAACAACAATCATGGATTTGATCAATTCGCGTAACCATCAGGTGAAATTTATCGTACTGGTTCTCTTCATGATCAAATGACCAAAGTTGCACTAAAATATACAACCGCCACAGATCTAGAAAACCTATAGCTGAATAATTGTTTTACTATCTCAACCGTCGTTGCGCACTTTTGCCGACAGAAAAATTCATGGCGACCAACACCTCGAGAATTTCTTGAAGTTATTCAACGTTCATGTGTTGAATATTGACACGGAGGTCTCTGGAATACTAAATATGATTACCGCGACGTCATTTCGGTGGATATGATTGCGTGTTATCCCGGACGCTTTCTTGGGATGGGTGAATGTAGGTGGTATTTTGAGAGATTTTGGCATTGAACAGATGAGATAACTCGAGTTGCGATAAATGGTCCATTGCCTGTGGATTTCGATTTAACTAGATTTGCCGAGGTTGAATCATTTGAATTTGCTGAGAATATTCATCCCGTCATCTTTGTTTGGTCATTTTAATAAACCAAATCAAGAGATAAATCCCTTGGACTACTATGCGAAGAATAAACGTTGTTGGGTTCCAATAGTGCTACTGAGATATATGCTTGATGCGATGATATCGTTATCGCTGCCAGTGAGTGAAGCAATAATTTCATATAGACGTCAAACCGAGGTTTGGTTGCCAAGCGCTGAAGACAGCGACGGCAAGGATGTATCATTCGACAAGAATATAGATCGAAAAATCCTTGGTAAATTTACACATGGAGCCTCATCGGGTAATTAGCGGCGTTGTACAAGATTGAACTCGACTTTCAAATTGCCGATACGCCAAACAAAGGTATATTTGTAACTAGAGAACTTGTAAATCTACCAGATGCAACCAAGCTAGGTACTATGATGGTGATTCTCCGCAGTTTACTCATTTAAGATCTTCAATGCTCGCTTATATGTCAATAAACCTGCTTTCGATGATCAACCGATTTCCTAAGGAAGCTGTCAGAGTCGCCACGGACTCATTTATATCAACAAGTCAAACATAATGCTGCTAGATAAACTTCGAGCGGGAGATGCTCCATGGTGGTACTGACGAATAAAAAACGAGATGATACTTGATTATTCTAAGTCTGTAGATTATAAACCCGTTCTCGGGTATTGCAAAAATAGACAATTGTCGCAACCGTCATTGGCAGCATTGGTGTATGATCCTGTATCGCGACATAAAACGGTTTATCTTAATGGCCCTGGTGGTTCTGGTAAAACTACACGCGCTTTAAAATTGTTTGGGGATTCAGACATGGTTGTACTAACCCCAACTCATCGACTTGCCTGGGAGATGAAAGAGAGAGGGGTTAAGTCTCATAATTATCACAGTTTCGTTCGATGGCGTAGTGACACATGGACTCCAGGGAGGATGGGTGAGAAATATATTCCTAAAATCATCATCTGGGATGAGATATGCACGGTATCTAGGGATACTTTAAAAATGTTTCTTGACTGGTTATCGACGAAATCAATGGCTACTATCATGTGCGGTAATCATGGTCAACCACCACCCTTTGTCGGAGAATCATTTGGCTGAAAGAATCCTTAGATTATTACGAAGAAATGTTATACGACCACAGGGCCGCTGATGAATCGTTGAGAGAGCTAAAAGCGCTAATACGACTGCAACCTGAAAAGATTCAATGTGAGATAATGCGTGAGGTAATTCCAGAAACTACGATTGATGGTTTCTGGAACTTATGGCGACCTAGCTATCTTACATCGCATCTAGGAAAATAATTCGTGATTCACATCAGCGTAAATTATTTTCACTTCATAAGGGAGAAATTTCCAGATCTACGTGTGCCCTTGTATTATCGCTCAGCAGATACTCGTTGACAGAATACTGATGTTGAGATTCCCGGTGCGCTAGCAAGCGACGGATCCTCGGAGAAACAAAAGCTCGTTCTTAATGGTATCGTTGTTGTCCCCGTGAATGTTATTGAGACAGTCGCTCAGCAAGTGTTCGATTTAATCGCTCAACGATTGCCTGATCGCGATGTAATGCAGTGTGTCCTCATCTGATTTTCACATTGTGTTGTTTCATCAGAGATGTTATTGCACCAAGAAATTCTTTGCAAGGATCAACCTGTAGCCACTGTGGCCATCGCAGGCCGTCGTGCGGCCCAGGTCTTCGTTGATAAATTCTTTCAAACTCAGCTGCAACTTCAGTTGCTGTTTTAGCTGATAGCGGCTTTGCTTCGTTGTATCTGCTTGCAACGTCGACAACCGTCAACGCGTATTTATATATGTATTTTTGACGTTTGCCAGTTTTTATAATAGTGTCATGTGGCAAAAACAAAATATCTGCCTGATGAACTTCGTTGGGCGTGCTAAAATCAAACAGTCCGTGCTGAATCGTTTTAGGCGGTGGTAGATAAATTTGCCATATTGCCTGTCGGGCCAATCAACCTACGTGAGACACCTGCTGAATCAGCGAGTTTGCTAATAGTCGCTCTACCCCTCCAGTATCCTCTTGGGCTATAATAAATAGATCCCA